>JAQIWI010000001.1:0-262799 GCA_034698825.1 Deuterosminthurus bicinctus
TAATTGCACTTTTTAACGTTACAGTTTGAGTTAGTTAATTTTCTCCAAAATACGTAGATCGTTTTCACTTCACTTGATTACACTTCAAAGCACACAGCACACTTTCTTTCAATTGACCAAATTTGGTGTTTGAATTCATGTGGGCTACCGCCCCGGCCACACCACGACGAGAGGAGGACACCGAGGACTCAATCAAATCAAAATGACATCATCAGTGAGTACAACAAAGAAATTTGGCCCTTTACACTAGTTAGCCCTGTGGGTTTGGGGCTAAATTTCGCCCTTAATTAACCGTTTAACTCAAATGGGCCAGCATTTGGCCCCAGACGTTCGTAGGGCTAAATGTGCTTCTCCTGTTGCTGTTGTGTTGCCGCTGTATACGTCAATTTTTGAAGGGAAAGAAAGAAAGGGAGAGAATTTATTGAGGACATGAGAAACTTGATAATTAATTTTTTGATTCATTGAAATGTGTAACATGAAAATGTAGCATTTCTAAGGTATATTAAACAAAGGTTAAAATTCATAAAAGAATTACAATTGAATCTTAAATCTCGTCTTTAGTGTTCCATTGTTTTCAAGGAGAGTGTCAGTAGAGTCTGAGTGTCTTAGCATTCGTTGGAACGCTGAATCTGCGTTCCTCTCAAGCGTTTACCTTGCAGAAGGTGTGAAACGAATATTGGTGAATTCTTTTAGTGAGAATCAAAGTATACGACTTTTCTAATAATATAAGAAGAGATTTTTGATATCAGTTATGGCGTCAAAGAAATGTCCCAATTGCAGTAGTGATGTAAGTGATTTTTATGACATATTGTGATTGCTGAGTGTGTTAAATTTGTGGCATTGCTGTTATTAACATTTTATTTTTTATTCCAGTGTCCAGTAGCGAGTGGCTCGTGCAAGAAGTGTTTGCATGTTTTCAAGAGTAGAAAGGGATCAAGTAACAGTTTTTCATCGTCTGGTTCTGGGGGTCAACCTTCGTCTGTCCAGAACTTACATGAAGATGCTGGCACAGCTGGGGGGAATAGCTCGGAAGGTCAAGGTCGGCGTCATACTGGTCGCATTACGAGGTCGAAGCCCAACTTTTATGACTCGCTTCACGTGGAAGAGCAGATGAGACAGGTGAGGGAGTGTGCGTAAATATTGTGAGGATGGAAGTAATTTGGGTTACTTCCATTATATGGTAGGATTTTGTCGTCTATATATGTAAGTTACGGATGTAGTTTTTTGATCGAAAGTGCTGGTGTTCAAGGTGCAGTTTGGATATTGATTGGGAAGATAAGATGATTGATTTATGAGAAGAGCACAGATTAGTGACTTAGCATCCAAGCAGAAGTATGTATGTGGTTGAGATAGCAGCAGCCTTTGTTATCACCAGCAGTAGAATATTCTCCGAATTTCTGTTCTTTAGGATACCAGCTCAAATCTTAAATCCGGATTGAGGAGGGATATAACCGAAATAAAGCGAGTCTTCGTGACAGTTGGTACGACCAGCTTTGAAGACCTTGTGAATAGAATCCAGGAGGAAGATGTTTTGAAGGTGTTTAAAAACCTCGGCGTTGCTAAGGTGCAGATTCAAATGGGCGATTCAGCTACGAAAGAAGGGAGACGAACCGATGGTGACCTACAAGTGGAATTTTTTCGCTATAAAAAAGATATCAAGACAGAAATTGAGCAGGCGGACTTAGTAGTAAGCCATGCTGGAGCCGGAACCGTTTTAGATGTCCTAGGTCAAAGGAAGAGACTCGTTGTAGTGCCTAATGATGCTCTCATGGATAATCATCAAGATGAGTTGGCGGATTATTTAGCGGAGAAACAATATGCGTTTAAAGGAACAGTGAAAAGTTTGCCGGAAGTGTTGGCCAGTGTGGCCAGAGCGGAACCCAGGCTTTCTCTTCCGCCCGTCGAACCGAGTGCATTTGACACTTTTCTGAAGACACAAATGAAATTGAACCTGGACGATGTTAGAGCCTTGGAATCTGGAAATTTCAAGGGAAGAAGGGTCACTAGCATTGCATGGGGGCGAATCGTCTCCACAGCTATAGTGTTGATTGCCTCCATCGCATTTTTGCTTGATAACTGTATGAAGTGTTCAAGCTTAAAATAAGCAACTGTAGCAGTATATTCCATGACCATAAAGTTGATTTAATAATTACCGTTTTCAAGCCGAGACTTTATTTACTAACACCAGCACTCTTGATCGACCATGAAACTTAGAAAGAAAAATAACCGATTGGCATTTGTGTTCACTTAATTTTTAGCAAAAGCTTTTACTGCGGAAACAACTGAAACAGTCCAAGTCGGAAGAGGATGGAGGTTCGGGCGTAGCTGAAGATGCTGCAGGTACAAAAGAACCAATCAAGACAGGAGAGCCAGAAGTGAAAAAGAGAAGAAGAGGTCGTCCTCCTGCCATTGGTGTCAAGTCCTCAAACACAGGCCGTATCACGATCCATAATAACAGAACCTCAGCAAAATTAACCAACAGTACTGGAGATGAGACTGGAGAAAACTTGGCGAACATGAAGGATGAAGACATCATGTCGGATATTACACCTGAGAAAGCCCTTCAGTACAATATTGTGTTAGATGAAATTAATCGTAAATGGGTTAGTGCTAGTTGGAAGGTCTCATAGCTCCTGCAGTATAATTCAGATTTTTTGTATTGCTATAATATGTGAATTCCAACGTGGATCGCTGGCCATGTTACGATGTAGAACTACAGATTCCTGTTTCATGCAGTCATGTTGCTGATAGAGCTGAATTTAATACTGTGGGTACGAAGAAGAACAACAATATTAGACCTGATTCATCCCTACCGTCGTTTCTTTGTTGAAGTTATCATGCCGATTAGTCTTTATCTGCCACAGAAAGTCAGTTATGAAAATTATTTTTCTTTATGATTTACCAGATTATATTTATACTATTTACGGAGCATATTTATACTATTAGCATATTGTATTTTTGAAAGTAGCTGAGCGAGGTAGCTTCAGCAGCTGTCTCCTTTAATTTCCTGTCATTCCGCCTTTCCATATGATATTTTGGTCAAGGTGACCTCTCTTTCTGTATTAGCTACAATTTTGAGACAGCCGTTACAAGACGATAATGACAAAATACCATGTTATTGACTTTGATGTAGGCTATTTATAAGCGTAATATGATCACTGAGCGTGCAGCTCTTCCTCAATAGGAGCTGCTCTGCTATTATTTTGTGAATAAAATTACGAAGAGAAACCCATAATAATCCATATCCTGCTATTGTGGGAGCTAGTTAGTGAGACGTGGAGAAATTGGCTGCGGCGTGTCACCGCAGATTCTTTCCACCACAGAGAATCACTTCAATGCTAATGACCGGGTTCCGGTGACAAATCACTGACAATGCTGTTGATTCAACATTCTACAGGATGGCAAGTAAGCATTTCGTTTGGGGGGACTTACTGCGGGCAAAGGCGAGTATGAAGCTCGACTTGCCAAACTCTTGAGTTTTACAGTAAATTCCACAAGATTTGCTGTGCGCATGAGGATTTGCGCCATGGACATCTATCTTACCCACCATGATTGCTGTGAGACTGTGGCAACGGCAACCGGCTGTGTGAAGCCAGGTTGTGTTCAGTTATAGCTGTATTCTCCTACAATCCTATAGCACTTACGCATTGAATTCAATGCAGAGGTGATCCCCGTATAAATTCGGGAGGGAGAGAACTCCTGGCTGGGAACATATAAATGCATTGCCATGGAGCGGATGAGCCACATCTTGGGGCAGGGGCAGGATCCTCTCCTGTTTCCAACCAACTTTACTCTGTGTATCCTCACTTCTTCGTAGAGGTCACAGACGGAATTTGACCTTTTTCTGTGACACAAAAGAAGAGACAGCTTGTCGCCGTCTTGTCCCCTGAACCAAGGCCGGTAACTTGGGCTTTCGTCATTCTCTTGTTGTAAATTCCTTGTCATGTGAACACATGTGTGGCGGCTGCTGTTCTTGCAGTGTCTTAGTAATCTACGAGTGTGCATACACAATACAAAGAAGCCAGGAGCTATTTTGTTGAGTGAAATTGTGAGTGAAATTATTATTCCTTCGGTACACACACACACACACACAAACAAACTTTACTTACTCACCATCTGAAAGGGCAAAGCGCTGGCTCGCCTGCCAAAAAAGCTCGTACGGGTTCCCCATGTAATCAACAGACGCAGGATCGTCAACTTGATCATCATCCCAGTGTCCTTTTAACTGCTCACTCATCACAGTGGAACTGTCGTGGCTAGATTTCCTTCTAATAGGTTCACATGTGTGTCATCACCATCCATGTTGTTTGAAGAAGACGAACACGGAATGCCCCTCGCTCTTATTTTTATTAACTCTTTCATCAACCTAACTGGCTCGTGGCTTGATTCTACTTCTTCTTCTTGTTACCATCGTGATAGGGAGGACTGAATGTGATATGGTGCTTGTCCTGTCCCCTACAATCGTCCTAAGGCCTCTGAAAAAGCCTCCCTGGAATTTTAGCCCGAACTTGAGTTTCCATTCAAAGTGATTTTTCTTTTTAGATACAGTCGATCGAGATTAAGATGGGATCGATGAGGATGAGTGGTGGTGGGATGATGAGATTGATTGGAAGCTTGAGCTTGATTTCCTTCTCATAATGTGTCAATAATTTCTACACCTCCGTTACTTGGTGCTAAAAGAAATATCAACGTCCCATATAGTCAGCTTGGTGTAATTATCATGTCCGCCAGCTCATCAATCAAGCTGAACGAGATAACAGAGGACATGCTGCTCGGTTTTCCTTCCACTTTTTCCTCCCTCAACCACACTTACTTCAAAGCTTGATTATATGAAGCAAGTTGGTGATTCTCATACGGACCGTATACGCTTTCATTATTCAAGCCTTTGCAGGTAATTCATAATGCTTCTTGGAACCACATAGGCGCTTCGTTTTTATTCGGGCACTCATCTTGTCGCTGGACTGAGCAATTGATTTCCCAAAGTAAACATTCTGCCGTCCTAAAGTATTTTATGAAAGAAAACAGACATATTTGCGGTTCCCAGAATAGCTGAATGAGAGGGACAGTAGCCCCTGTCTAATGTTAATGGCTCTAAGACTCTGTCCTGTATACAGTAGCGACCAGTAGTCTTTGCAGATGGCTGCTGTCAATGTGAGGCCAGAGTAAATAAATGGCTGCTGCTATGGAAGATGGGTACTGTCAAGCGATGTGGAACATCTCAAAAGTCTTTATTTGTACGTACTGCTGTAGGGAAGGGGAACAGGCAGATAATGCTCCACCACAAGTTGACAGGAAGAGGAAATGTGAAGTAGTAACGATTTTTTTCCTCTGTATTTTTGTAGGGAACGGCAACAGATCATATAAGAATGTTGGAAAAGAAGATAAGCTGCACATCTGCGATTCCTCGGCCTCATCAGGATGACCTGTTGTCGTCCGTAATGGAGGATGCGGAGCCGGAAGGAAGTAGCGGAGTTGGAGTCATATCATCTTCATCGTACAAATCCACATCCAATAGTTTTCACTCTCAGCCCACCCTTTCGTATTTACAATGTAAAGAGCCCCCTCCGCTGTCCAAGAGCTTGGCCATATCCAATAATTCTCCTCACAATCATCATCATCATCATGTGGACCAGTGTGAGAATCATGTGTCCGCGGAGACGATTCCCAATGGAATTGGGGATAATGATTGCGAAGGGACAACGTACAGTAATCCTGAGATGGGAATCCCCATAATCCCAGGCATTGTTTTGAGCGCATCGGACGACGGGTCTATTTTCGGTGAGGGGGGATACGATGGGCAACTGTTGTTGCTGGACAATTACTCTGTGGAAAATAAGGGAGCTGAAGCTGGACAGGGGATTGCTCAAGAACATCGTCAAGATTATAGTAACATGAGTATCGTACCATATTCCCCTCCATGGTTTCATCATTTACCAGAAGAACAAATACAATTCAGCATGGATATCTCACCCGCCACTCATTCACTCAATTCCGTAAGAACCTAGATGGATTACATTTGCTTTAATTTCAGTAGCTCGAATGACAAGTGGATGAAATAGACCGAGATTTCCTCATTTCACAAATCTATATGGTCAGCTGACCTTGAGTTAGGAATGAACTTGAGTCAGCTCAGAGGAATTAATGCTATGCTTCCCACCAGCTTTATCCCAAATGCCACGATAGAATGGTACAGCAGTGTCGTTAATAGCTCCAGTGAAAGTTGATCCAGACAACAGTCCCAAGGTCTCACTATGAGGTAGCTCATAGTTGTCTGTAGCTTGACAATTAGAATTCTCTTTTCATGGCAGTTACATGTTACATTGCTGTGCTTGTCAATGGCCATTTACAATAATGCGAGTATTATGATGATCATCACTGTTTTCTATTGACTTTACTGCTTCCATGCAAGTTGGACGGGTGATAAAATAAGTCGTAAACATTGAACCATTAGACATCTGCGTGGCTCAGCTTTTTTTACGTGAGGCTTACTGTATTCTGTATTACCATGACAAGTTGCATACAGCGGTGGAACAAGTGGAGGTTTAAGTAAACTTACTGAGCATAGATTTTCCAGGCTTAAATAAACGCTTGATAGAATTCAGACAGAGACAGTGGATTCCCGGGGGATCATTGGACGAATTATTAAGACAGGCCCCATGTTAAGTCGGACATGTGCATGAATATTTGACACACGAAATGCTGAGTCTTTTATGAGGCCTCGTAGGCTGATCATTATGTACCTAACATGACTGTAGGTAAGCTCCATGTTCTCCTCATGTCATGTATAACGCAATCGCTTCAAGTTCAAGGTCAAATAAATTTCCATGGCAACTCACTCTACCCGGGCGTATATTTCACAATGGGAATGAATGAGTCCGAAAATTCAAATATAAATCATTCAGTCATGACCTATAGAAGTATCTGTTGGTTTAACTCTCTTTATTAGTAGACAGTATATTTTTAAATTCACCATGAACTAACAGGAATTTGTTTCAAATTCCCCTGTAGATCTGCAGAGAGTTGATTTTGAGGGATCATTATTATCTGTTAGTAGGTCAGAAATGGAAATTTTACTGTCTTGAGTTGTAATTTTTTTCCATCGTACAATTAGTGATTTGGGGTTGTAATGTCACCTTGGCTGCACCAAACATTTCCACTGTGGCATAATTAAAATACGTGTTTTGATTTAAGTCATGCATGTAGAGGAAATGAGGGGGGTGATGTTAATGAGAATGCCGAGAAAGCAGAAGATGGTGAATTTATGGGAACTTTGGCAGGTGCCGATGAGCGCATCGCAAGACAATGTGGTGCGAGAGATGGTAATTGCGGGGAGCGAAGGAAGCCAAAAGGGTGGGCTGGACATAGAAGGGAATCCATTGCTACCTGATCCATTTGCCAAAACAACGGAGGATAATGATGTGAGCTTTATTCCTCCAGCCCAACTTCCCAGTGCTGGAGATGGGCAACAGATGGATAGCAATAATGGTAAGTGTTCCATTCCGAGTTATTGATGAGTCTAGAATAAATGTGTCGTGATCTCCTGATGTATGAGTTGGGAGAATTTTGAAATTCTTTGATGTTCGAAGAGTAAATATGGAAGGATCTGAAAAGCATTACTTTCATGGCATTACTTTACTAGGGTTACTTTCCCCCATAGTGAAAGCAGGAGTGAGATGGATGTAAGTGAAAGATGTGGGGGTTTATTGCAGGTGATACAAGCGTCATATCCAGATCAGAGAGTCAGTACGACGTTAAGTGGGTTCCTCCAGACGGTGGATGGGGCTGGATGGTCCTCATGGGCTCATTGATAGTGAACATTTTGATACCTGGGATGGTGAAATCTTACGGAGTTCTTTTCATTGAATTCCTGGAGGTCTTCGAAGCGTCCGCAGCCTCAGCTGCATGGATACCGGCTTTGAGTTACTGGCTTTACAGCTCAATGGGTGAGTACTAAAGGGCCGCAAAAAAACCTCGAGGCCTCAGGCTCTAGAGACCTTCAATAACGTGCCATTTTCTCTCAATCTTTTTTTTTCAGGCCCGTTCGCGAGTGCATTAGCAATCAGATTTTCGCATCGTAAAGTTACTATTTTAGGAGGAGTCTTAGCGTCCGCAGGATTGGCTTTGAGTTATTTTGCCACCTCTGTCACCTATCTATATTTCAGGTGAGTGAGCCAGTGTTATTAGTAAGTCAAGTTGTCATGAGAATGATGGTTTACAAAGAGTATCAATGTCCAAAATTGTGTCATTTCAGTTACGGGATAATCGGCGGCCTTGGGGCAGGTTTGGCTTATCCTATCGGCGTCTTTATGGTAGGGGACTACTTCACAGAGAAACGTGGGCTGGCCAATGGACTTTGTACTTCGGGTAGTGCACTTGGTTCTGTCGTCCTCCCTCCCCTCTTACGTGCCCTACTTAATGCTTACGGATACAGGTAAATCCTTTGCAGCAAAAGCTTTTCTTCGTATTTCGTATGAATCAGCCTACTGATGTGTAACAACATTTTCGGAGTTTGCATGACTCATAGGATCGGCTTTGAGATGAGTTTACATTGATACACAGGCGTGTGTTCCGTGTTACATGTCACTAACAATGTATTCCTATGTGAATTTCAGGATAGCCATTCTCATCATGGCTGGCATAATCCTGAACGTTTGCGTGGGAGCGCTATTCTACGATCCGGTGGAAAAGCATTTGAAGAAAGTTTTAGTGGAGCGTGAGCCGATTGAAGAGTTAAAGGAACCGATGAGTATCAGCCCAGAAAAGCCCAAACAGTCCGATTTCGTTGAAATACAGGTAATTTTCATGCTCACTCCGTCGCCCACATAATAATTACACTGCACGCATAAGGAAACGAAAATCTTCTCTGACTTTACTACTTCATGCTCAAGGTCATTGTGTATACAGCTCTGTCGGATGGATCAATATGCCATCCCTGGCGTTCATGCTTTAATTGTACATGTCACGCAGTTTTGAATGTCGATGGGATGAGCTGAAATTGATATCTGATGAGGTTGTCTGACTGATCGTTCCTCACGGGCTAAATGGATTGACTGTGTGAATTACCTATGTGTGGGATATTGATGTCTGCAATGTAATTTGGAGTGGCATGAGAGAACGGTCAAATTACATGTGTAGCTTGGAGGGCATAAATGTTTAGTTTTGGAGGGGCATGGAATGATAGGATGATGAAGGAGTTAAATTATGCAGGATTTCAATTTGCAGGAGAAAGGTTCGCGATCAGGAGGGGTGAGGGAAATAGCAGCTTCCTTACCAATCGCAATACCCACGGTACATCATAATGCTGACCGGGAGCTGAGAGATCGTCACGGGTCGGGTAGCATCCGGAGAGCAACATTTCAAATCGGCCATGTAAGAGAAGTCATGTTTATTTTCAATTCGAAAGGATTGTCATGGCAGCGGTGGGTTTTTCTTGGGGATTTTAGGACACGCCGCAAGGAGAAAGTTGGTCTTTGAAGAGCATGGAAGGAATAGGTACGAGCCCACTCGCCATGAGGCTGATGAAGGAAGAGACCGGTGGGACGGGAGCTAGCCCGAGGACACATCCATTTCGATACCGACAAGTACAAAATCAAAGCGGAAATAGTTTGGAATCAACATCAGATGCTGGCGACGGTTCTTCAAATATTGTGCCAGCCGCAAGTGGCGGTCAAAGCCGCTTGAATTTGACGGCGATTCCAGAGGACGATGACAACGACTCGTGTGTGTCGGAAAATGAAATGATGATGATGAGACCTCAACCGCCCTTCCTCAGTTCCCCGCAAGCTTCCAAGAACATCGATTGGAAGTATTTTCCCGAAGTACAACCCCCGCAACATCATCATCAACTACAACTCCAGAAGCCCCTTCGATTGTCTATTGGTGGGGGCAACCAGCTCATCTCCTCCAGTCATCAAGTAAATAACACTTCAGGGCTGCCTAGGACACTCTCAGTTGCATCCAATGTCTCTACGTCCTCGTTCCACTACGTTAGCACGATTCATCATGGAAGTTTGCTGAGTGCCCTTCAAGCGGATCAGACTGTTCCGGAATTTCCCTCGTCCGCTACCGTCAAATCGGATCGCATCTCCTGCTGTGCCTCCTGTTTGAATTGTGGACTGATCCGATCCTCTTGCAGGAGGACGGATGAAACTGATGAGGCCAAGGAGAAGGTGATCCCTCCAGAAGTCTCCAAGTCGAAGTTAGAGCAGAGTAGTAGTAGTAGCAAATACAAGAAAATTTTGGACTTTTCCCTGTTCAAAGATGGAATTTATATTATCATGCTCCTGTCCAACTCGACCACGGCCGTGGGCTATACAAATTTTATAATTCTTCTGCCTGCGTATGCAATTGACTTGGGCTTCGACAAGTCCCAAGCATCCCTTCTCCTTTCAGTCGTTGCGGGTTTCGACTTTTTTGGAAGAATCGGCGGTGCTGCTCTGTCCGACCTACGGTTCGTCTCTAGGAAATGGTTTTACATCGTTGGGCTGTTTTTCTCAGGAGTCTCCCTCTCCCTACTCCCTTTGGCGGCTTCGTATCGCTCACTTTTTATTTACTGTGCGTGCTTCGGTCTTGCCTCAGGGACCTATGTCGGCGTAACTGCGGTCATCCTGGCAGATGAACTTGGACCTGAAAAACTTGGATCTTCCTATGGAATCACATTGTTCGTCAATGGGGTTTTTCAACTGGCTGGACCACCAATCTGTGGGGTACTGTTTGAAAAGTACAGAAGGTATCAGCCGATCCTCACCACTTTGGGCATTATACTAATCATGGGAGCCATGTTTTGGCTGGCTGTCCCAGTTATAGAGTATCGGCGGAAGCAACAATTGAACAAGTCCCTTTCGTCACCTCCAGCTCCCCTGTCCACCCAAGAGAGCAAAGCTTGCTCGAAAGAACACGATGGAAACTCTGTGACCGTCGTTTGAGAATATATATATTACACTTCATCTTGTTGTGATATGGACCTGTGATAGAAAGACATCACCTCTCAAACGTTGTAAACAACCCAAAAAACAAAGTGTTTTCAATATTATCATACAATTAAATCTCGGGAGTATATAATAATTATTATTAAAAATCTCATTAACATTATTATACTAATATCGATTCGAGAGTGGACAGCAGTGCTGTTATAGCTATTATTATTATTCGTTTAGGACATCGTCGAGTATGTACTTATATACATACATTTATTGTTAGAGCTTAACCCGCGCTGTAGTGCATGAAAAAATTACATTGTACAATACATTAGTATTATAGAACATTCCGTGTAGCAGCTTGGATACAACAGAAGACCTTTGTAGTGGTGAAAGAGAAAAGTGCGTTTTTGGACGCGCAGCTTATCGCAGACAGAATAGTCAAGTATATAGTGCTTTGATCGATTCCCGTCAAAGTGTATTGAATGATTATTGTAGCGTCAAAACTTCTCGCATTCTCAGCGAAATATATATATTAGAAGAGACAGCGTTCTAGTCACACCTTTTATAAAGTCAATTTGACTACTTGAATGGCGGCGCAATAATCCGTATGGTATTCTCTTAGTCGCAGTTGCGTATTATAGAAATATAGTATTGTGAAAATTTGTAACTTCCTTTGAAGAGCCAATATGTTCACCACGAGTTTCTTATGTTCAATAATAATAGTCAGTGTTGCTTAATACTTGCTCGAGTACAACTATACCCCTTTCCATCCAATGTCCAGAATGATCCTTTCACTTTCGCATATTATACATGTAGCTATCTTGAGAAACCGTTTGCTGCTCACTTGATATTGCCCGCGTTACTCGGGTAACCAGCATTGGATTCGCCTAGGTCCCCTTCGTATAGTAAGATTTCATCATGCCTCAGCCTTTCATCACAAGTCCAGAGATGCAGTCCTGATAGAGTTTAACGCTAATAAACTCGATTTTCCCTGTCCTATTGCATTCGTCTCACTGCGAACCGCCTCACGGCCACAGTAAAAGCAGTGATCCAATCAGGTCATGGTCTAATCAAACCCTGTCACCTCAGTCATGGTCATAAATTACCAAGCACACCAGCTAAGTTTTATTGCATCAATGCGGAGCCTAATTCAAGAATTGTTTCATATGAAAATACACAGATGTAATCAGTTACAAGGAGGCATCTTACTGCGTCATTGTACGGAGAAAGCGTAGGATGAAAGACGGAGAAAGCTGTAAGCGTCGGTGGCATACTACAGAGCGAATTTGCAAAGTCATTTGCCTGGGTCGCATGATCAGGATGATACGGCGCTATTGTTTGTCATTAGCTGACAGTGGGCACGGGAATTACACATGCGGGGGGATACCCGGGTTCGAGGAAAAAAAAATTATATGGAGCACCACGTATATGATGAGCTCCTGAGTGAGACGCAGTGCCTCACAGACAATCCAGCTCATACTTCCTACATGGTTTCCACTGATGCCATGCCATATTCTCGGTTCCTATTGGCACTCATCACTGATGAATGTCGAAAGCAGGTTTCACTCGCCAGAATTACTGAGGCCCCTGCTGCTGCTATCTCTCTACAATAGAATGCTGTACTTCAATACGATCCTCGACGGCACACTGAGTTTTGACTACAGAACTAACACGCGATATTACTTGAAGAAATTACCCAAAATGCCGGTAAAATCTGTCAAGGTTTTCAATAGGTCATTTTTGAATAGAGATAGGTACTGTCAAGCTACAACATTTAAACTGGCGACAGAAGAAATTGGTACGATATACATCTAATAGACGAATAGCAAATTATCCAGGTTAGCATTACAAACATTATTCATTATTTCAAAAATCTTCAAGCTAGTTGGTTCCACAAGGTAATTAAGGTTATGTTCTACACAAGTTATATCTACTTGGCTCCTGATTCCTTTCACTCAAGTATATATGCTAAGCCGTCCTCTATTCCAATAACATTCTTTCGCAGATGAAGCGTCTTAGGAGCGTTAGGAGCCTATTCCAATGTACAGGAAAGTGTTTTCAAGCGAGTTTCATCAAAACTTTTAAACTGAGTCAGTTCTAAAATTTGACCGGATTATACTAAAATTTTCCAGCTGTGGACTTGTATATAAGTCCTGAAATAGGCCCAAAGATGGTTTCGGGCAACATTTTATTTAGAGAGTTCATAAATAGTAGCTGGAATTTTAGAACTGAGCAAGGGTTCCAGAAGAACTGAAGGCGTGAATGACAACAGTGGCCACTGTGTGTGGGCCCATTTATAGGAAAGCAGGAACACAGCGTTGCCAGCTAATGCGCAAGTGAGCAACATGGCAACGGTGTCGCCTCTTCGTTTGAGCATGAGGAGGAGAAGAAAAAAACTCGAGTTTTAGTTATTCAATGTTGGACGTAAAATCGCAGTAATTAGCTTTTTATCGCATTAATGCCAAAGGATATTTGTCCCTTCTCGAGCAGAAGTCAGTTTAAATTGCTAAATATAGTTTGAAGGTAAGTTTATTTCAACTATTCAAGTAGTTGAAATTCTTGAAAAATATTTACATGTACACATCCGGACGGTTAAGGGCAGCTGTGCATTTGAGCGGAAAGTGTGTCTTTTCAGTGGGATCCAAATAATAGACTATTATTATTGTGCTATTGTTGTTGATGAAATTTGGCATTGTTTTAGTGGTTATGTGTGTTAGAGAGGAATGTTTGCTAAAGCGTTGTGAGAGGAGGACTGATTGATTATATAGTGAAAAATGTTTGTACACACTGCTCGATCCTTTATGCTTGCCTCTGTCAATTCTCTCTAAAGATTTTGCAACGGGAGAATGCATTAGAATGGGGTCAATGATGATGATGATTATGTGAATGGAAGTCGCTCAAGTTCTAGGTGCTTTGTTGTGCTAGGAGCAGGAGCGTAGTTAGTAGTATAGTAGTCGAAAAGGTGTTGATTATTAGCGTTGTTGTCTTTGTCAAGATGGGATAGGAGATTTGTTTTTAAGAGACTGAATGCTCTTTCTTGATGATGGAATTGCGTAAAAATTGACTCGTGCTAATTGAAAGAAAGCCGCTGTGGAAGTCAATGGGAAGGGTGAATGCGATTGGGAGGAAAGGAATGCTTGTCATTGCTCTTGAGATCGAGCTAACCTCAGTGGACTTTATAATATGCTAATTATTTCGCTACTCTGCTCAGTAAACTTGTCAATAAGTCCACAGTGGATTTGTGCTTCAAGTGGTTTGAGTTTCGGTCCAGTGTGTTAATCTGCAAGGGAGGAATGTACTTGTGACTTGGGCGGTTAAATGAAGTGTGTTTTGGTCAGTATGTTTGTTCCATTCCTAGGTGTATTAGTTGTTGTTGATGGTGGTGCCATTACAGTAATTTTGTATTTGGTAGTATTATTTTTTGTTGTCAACGAGTTGATACATATTTTGGAATGGAAGGCAACTGAATTCTAGTTGGAGGTCGGAGTGTGGTAATAATGTGTTTGTTTTTGTTGCAGACGTGATTGATTTCAGTGTATGAATACGATGAATTCGGACGGTAATGACATCCCGGTTCCTACAGAAGTCCCAGTGGACTCGTCGAGGCATCGAGTGGATGTTCCTCTCTCTACCTGTCCACCGTCCATGTATCGGGAGAAACTGGAGGAGTCATCTCAGGAGATTGCAGCCAAGTGGTTGGAACTTTATCAGACCTCACCTGCTGGCATAGCGATGAGGGCCATCAAGGAGCAGATCAGACTGTTCGCTCCGATGATCTACTCTCCAATGAAAGATTGTGATTGTTTAAATTTATCCTACGACGAAGAACTGACCTTCAAGAAACTCTTTGGTCCCATGGAGTTGTTTTTGTCGGGGCTGGAGAAAACTGACACATTTTTTAAAGTGAGTGTACGAACTGATGGTGGTTTGGATAAGATATTTTACGTGATCGTACGCGTTGCGTGATTGACGAAAGGTAACGTAAGTTGCGTTTACCGTAAATTTTTGTGTCAAAATTATAGAAGTTGGAAGCCCTGGAACCTCCGGCAACATTGTGCGGGCGGGTGTTCAAGTTGGGTGAACCTACCTACTGCTGTCGGGACTGCGGAATGGATCCGACCTGCGTCCTTTGTGTAGACTGCTTTAGAGCATCTGCTCACAAGCATCATAAGTATGTCCTTTCTATTGACCTTTCATTTGGATTAGCCAAAGATCTGCTGCATAATCTTACACTTGGTTCATGATTTCAGGTATAAGATAACCACCTCTGGTGGTGGTGGCTACTGCGATTGCGGGGATCCGGAAGCGTGGAAAACTAACTGTTTTTGTGATAAGCATATTCCTCACACTGTGGGTGAAAGCGGAAATGCCATTGAAGATTCAGATCTGGAAGATATTCAGAAGCGAGCGCTAACACTGTTCTCGTTTGTGCTGGAATTTTGCCATGAAATATTGACATCAGAGTTGCATACCATTCTGCCACGAGACCTGAATCTTTTTGAGAAAGACATCGAATTGTTAAACATCTCATGTCCGTCTGATACATTTGCCACAGTCTTGTACAACGATGAGATGCACACCTTTGACACTGTCATTCAGACACTCACCCGGGCAGTGGACTGTTCAAAACGAACAGCTGAACATTTCGCCATAATGATCGACCGCGAGGGCAGAAGCATAGTCAAGTGTTCTACCTTTCAAGTGAGTTATCAACTTATTATTAGATGGGGGAAAATGTTGAGGAGAGGAGAACCATGAATTAACATTTGGATGTTTAGGTTTGCAACCAAGTAAAGCAAGTGATAGAGCGTTTCACCACCAAGAATGGAAGTGGGAGATCATTGAAAGTCACTGTGATGCAGTCTTATGCGATCGCTTACCAGACATTTGCCATGCAGCTTCTGCGATGGATACAAAAACTCATCAATATGTCGTCATACTACAGACAAGCGTTTTGCACAGCCATTACTGTTCCACGAGAGAAGGTTAGAACAAGTCAATAGCTTTACCAGGAATTCCCTTTGAGCTGTTTGAATAATGAGATTACATCAATCTTGTAGTCTGATACTGCTCCTGCCTCATCAATCCTCGAGGGTGTCATGAAAGGAGATGTCCATTTATGGAAAGCTGTTCGGAGCTTGTGGCATCACTTATGCATATCTGGGTTACTGAAGGAATATGAAACTAAGAAAAACTTTGCTGTGGTCAGTAATTTTCTCATACGAATTTAAGAATCTAAAGAAAGCTTGATGAAGCTAACCGAAGTTGACAACTTACAATTTCTTGTCAGACTTTTTCAAAACTGTACTCGGACCTGATGAAGGACTACATCTACGAAGATGATCATGAACACAGTTGCTCCATAACCTCGCTATCTGTGCAAATATTCACCGTTCCAACAATTGCGCATTACCTGATCGCAAAGGAAGATATATTTGCTAAAATCGTCACGACTTTCAACTCTGAATGTGGCCAGAGGCTGAATTCGGGTAAATGTTTTATACGCAGATTATGCGTGAGGAGTCTGAGAGTTATTAATAAGCCAATCGTTTCAGATGGGGTTTTGGAATTCGATCGTCATCTAAGTATGCTTCCCTTTAAAAGAGCCTGTTATTGTACGACGGACTTGAAGTACATACTGACTATGCCCCCGACGGTGTGGGATGAAGGGCTCAGACGGGGATTCCTTCATGGTCTAAGCGTATTCTTGACTCTGTTGAGCTGGATGGAGGTTAGAAATATTAGCTTGATGACTTGCAGAATAGAAGTTGTTGCCACAGTTTTAATCATTTGGTGGCCACATTTTTTTATTTAACTCCGTAGAATATGGACAGTGTCGTACGCCAGACGCTTCAACACATGGAGTACGAACCTGAATGGGAATCTGGTTTCAACTTGCATATTCGCTTGTCTCCAGTCATATCACTTGCCCTTGACTGGTGTGGAAGTGACAAGACAGTATTAGTGTTCGCCTACAGGTATGTGCATTTTGTAATCCTTAATTTTGGAACGTATTTGCTCAAGGTGTTTTCATGTTCCTAACACAGGAAAACCATGCATGAATTAAGTTCAATCTATGGGAAGGATAAGGCACGTCAAACACTGCTGCGAGAATTCGCGAACCATTCGGCAACATGCATCGATTATGACGTGTCACGGCAGCCTGTATCAGTCCATAAGCCACTAAGCCGCTTCCTTGCCGGATTGTATCTCCATTTAGAAAAGTACAATTTGGACTTTTTCAATTCGGAGCTGAACATTGATGGAAGACTGTCGCCAGAGGTTCTAATTGAACCAGCCCTGAGAACTCAAGTCCTTGTCGGTCAAGTCCACGCGAATATGTGGCGAAGAAACGGGTTTGCTCTCCTCAACCAGATGTATTTTTACCACAATGTCAAATTTCGTAGTGATATGCTGGATAAAGACATCATTAGTCTTCAAATGGGAGCCGCAATAATCGAAAGTAACGAGTTTGTGCTTCATGTCCTTGATCGTTATGGCTTGTTCCAATGGATCAACGCTACATCCCCATTAGATGTTTCTGTAAGTGTTTTATGATAATATTTAGTGCAATGTTTTGAATGAGCAAAGGCAGTAAACTATTTTTGTATTATTTAGAACGAAGATGATACCCAGCGTAACAATCGATACCTGGCAGAAGAGTTCCTTCATTTGATCATAGTTTTGTTCTCCGCTCGGTATACCGTTGGCGTTGGGCAGGTACGAAACAAATTGAGTATTGCGAGATCGAATTAAGGATACTAAGATGGGATATTATTTCTGTATTAAGTATTATATTCGTTCGAATTGTTTTTATGGCTTCTTATTCTGGTCGGTGTAGGTCACTCGGGACGATTGCATCAAGAAAGAAGTCGTTCAGCAGCTCTGCATAGAGCCCATGACGCATTCTAACCTAAACAAAGCCTTGGTAGAGAATGTGAATCAGGAAACTGGGCTCGAAACTGTGATCGACCAAGTAGCGGTGTTCAAGAAACAATCAACACAGAATGGTGTCAGTCTGTATGAGCTTAAAGAAGGTAAGAATATTTACACCTTACATCCACTCACTCGCCTCATTGCGTATTTCTCTAACTCAGTTTGGCGGTGGTGTTTGTAGATTACTACGAAGAGTATGACTGTTTCCACTACCACTACACAAGAGAAGAGCAGTCTAAAGCTGAACAGAAGCAGCAGCTGCGAAAGAAGTCTAAAGGAGAGCCTGAGTTTTGTCCCCCGCCCAAACTGCCCTTGTTCACGAGCTCTTTCAACATGGTAGTGAACATCTTGAAATCTGACGTCCTGCTCGAAGTACTTAATCTGATACTGAAGCGGTAAATGAATGTCCTATTGCTGATAGTCAGTCAAAATTCTTGCCGACTTGAATAACATCGTCGTCATTTTTTTACAGAGAAATAAACCTTCTTCAGCATCGCCGTAACGTGGGCCGGGGTTTGGATGCATCTGGTGTAGCTTTCTCAGATCCCCAAATTCAAAAGGTCTTGCATCTTATTTGCCTCGGACTAAATGAAGAAGTCGTGCGGAATGATAAGGATCCTGGTCACTTCTTTCGCTTCTTTGAGAGTGCGAAATCTCGTGGAATCTTCCGATCATTGGAGGAGTATTCAAAGATAGCAGTGAATACTTCTCATGTAGAAATGGTTCGTCATATACTCAAGCTGTGCGAAATTGCATGTCCACCGCAGCAAGTGGAAGAGCTCCCGAAGGACATTCAAGTCATGAGTAATACGAAGGAAGATGTGAGAGAATTTTACAGTTTCTTAATGGTTGGGCCGTTTATAATTTTGTCTTGATAACTTGTATAGGAGGAGCGGCAGAAGAAAGCCAAGTTGGCGGCGGAGTCAAGAATGAAAATGTTGGCAAAAATATCAGCAGCCCAGAAAAGTTTTATGGCTGTCAATGCTGATCTCTTTGCAGATGGTAAGTATGAAAGAGTTTGATGCGTTGGTGGTCTGAGTTATATATCATTTGTCTTGAATGAATTTTGAGTAGAAGAGGCAAGTGGGGGTGACACGGGTGAAGTTTGTGGTGTCGCGGCTGTACCATGTGACAGACTGCAAGCTCTAGGAAGAGACAGAACTCCTTCAAACTTTGCGCATGAAGAAATGTAAGTTTCCTCGAGAATTGCTTGCAATCTTACACGTTCTTTAAGTCCTTAAATCAATAACACATCTTTCATATCCTTAGACACATCTGCATTCTTTGCCAAGAAGAACAGTCTTTAAGCGATCTTAGCAAGCCTTTCGTTCTGGCTGCGTATGTTCAACGGTCGTCTGTCTTCTGTCAAGATCGAGGAAGGCTCATGCTGGAGGTAGCAATTGATTATAATTATTTATTGATAGTGTTATGTATGTGTTAACTAATGTGAGTATGTATCTATGCTGTAGAGTGAGAACGATCAGGGGAGCTTCTTGCAAGAGCGAGATCCTCTGTTTCTTGGTCCGGATCTAATGTATGCTCCGGTGGTGTCATGTTGCGGTCATATGATGCACATAAGTTGTTGGAATAAACATTACGAAAATGTTCTGGCGAAGGAGAGGAGGCGACCTTACAGGTAGACTTGTAAAAAAACATTTGGTGTCTGATGCTGGGAGTGGAAGTGCATGTGTGTGTCTGATTTGATAAAGGCATCCTATGAGCTTTGATGTGGACAAGCGGGAGTACTTGTGCCCAATGTGTGACTGTATCAGCAATGTGGTCATACCCATGACGAATCCATTGTTCAAGCTCTACTCATTTCCTACCTCTAAAAATGAAGTTCCAGGGCCTTTTGACGTGTGGATAGAAGGAATGCAAGTTTTTGGGAAGGAGAGGGTATGTCGTTGTTTGCATTTGACCTAATTCTTCTGAATCGCTTGGAAGGTAACAAAGATTTTATGTGGTACATTCAGCTGGTAAGCCAGGAGACACTTCCGACGAGTGAACGAGGGAGTTTACACTGCTCGTTTATTCCTGAGGAATGCAGCTTTGCCAAAAGATACGACTCTTGCAATATAAGCCATGTTATGTCAAAACTAAGTCATCGTGAGACTGAATTTGAGATGGAAGTCCCCACTCCACCGTGTAGAGCAAGTCCTCCGAAATTCACGGATAATTTCCAAGAGCGCGTGAATAATTTCATGCAGATGGTTTATTCGGTATGTACAGCATTGTCATGAGCAAACTTAAAACAGAATACTCCATTCAGCATCCTACAATTTCTCACGTTCTGTAATCAGGTTGGACTGGATACAAGGATGGATTTGAATGACTGCAGACTACCGCTCATGCTCTGGCAAGGTTTGAGTTTCTCCATTATTGCTTTGGAAGAGTACTCGCGGGATCAGAACCAACCTTTCTTTGGAAATGATGTGCCTTCAAGGCGAGAGTTGGGGTTGACTCATTACATTCGCACTTGTGCTCTTGGAACTTTGCAGTACTATAATGCTCATCCTGAAGTATGTGATGCACTAAAAACTATAACTTTTTTTGGTGTCATGAAATCTGTATTAATTTGCATTGTGTCTGAAGGTAATACGATCACATGCTGTGAAGCTGTTAACAACATTGGTGACGTCACCATCGGAGCTTCCATGTGTCTTAGAGTGCGATGCATTTGCCATGCTAATCAACCTGACCCAAGCTTTGCCAGTGATCAATCCGGAAACGGACCCATCAGGATACATACCATCAACTGGAACCATAACGGTTCGTACTACGACATACTATCGCTGACTCTCCTATCTATTGAGAGCCATACTTATCTTTATGTATTTGGCGTTTCCAGGACTTCTACATCTGCAGACTGACATTCTTGTTTCATATTACGCAAGTTTTGATTGTTAAGGACTTCAGTGAATTCATTCGCGTTCCTGAGGAATCGGTAGAGGTAGAACGTAGTGAGGCCAGTAGTAGTGATAATGGAGAAAATTTGGGGGAGAAGGAATCCATTTCTAGTCCACCCATAATGTCTCGCATGGAGCACTTAATTTCCGAAGTGTGGAGATGTGTGGGTAAACCGGTCCCGAAAAACGCCAATGTGGATTACAGCGGTGTGTGGAACTCGATCCGTGAGTCAGTGTAAGTTACAAGCAGAAAACAAGGGCTTGTGTCACATTAAATTTGGTGGACTTTCGCTTAACAATTTCGATTTGACTACAGGATCCCCTTCCTTCGGTGCTGTTGCAAGTTCTATGAAAAGTTAACCGGCATAGCTGTTCCAGAAACATTGACGACCTCAAGAAATTCATTTGATGATCTTGTGCAGTATTTAGGCCTTCCAACTAGCTTTGAGAAGTTGTTCGACTCCAGAATTTGTTGGCAATTGCCTTACCGGTAAGAACGCGAGTAACTGACTTAGTAGGAAAATTGTGGTATTTTATTGATTATATAAAAACTTTAGGTGGGCTAGACACCCTGGTGTTGTTAAGCTGTTGAGTCCTTCGGTACAGCAACGACCTGAAGACAACCGACGTGTAGCTATCGTAACGTATCCTCGCCGTCGTGTGGAGCTGACTCCGCTGCCACACGATTACATAGAATTAATGAACTCAGTCTCAACGTTTACCTGCAGTTTGGGTGATATTCACGACTCAAGAACACCAACGATGTGTCTTATTTGTGGGGTTACGCTTTGCTCTCAGGTAAATTATCAGCATGATTGACTGTCTATTTGTCTGCAGTCCTCAATGTGCTAACAAGTTTGGCAAATATTTGTAGAGTTATTGCTGTCAATTTGAGCTGGGAGGCTCCAAAGTTGGCGCATGTACTCATCACGCTTACTACTGTGGCGGAGGGAAAGGGATTTTCCTTCGTATAAGAGACTGCAAGCTATTTTATATTGGGGGTAAAGGCAAAGGTAAGCCTTCATGTCCATTTGCCATAATTGGGAGTACTGGTCTGATTGAAGTACATGTTATTACAGGCTGCTTCATGCTGCCACCGTACGTGGATGAATACGGAGAGACTGACCAAGGCTTGAAGAGAGGCAATCCGATGACACTGGACATAGAGAAGTATGAGCAGCTGAGGAGATCCTGGATGCTTCATCTTATCCCGGAAGAGATAGCAAGGATAGTGGAGAATAGTACGAGCATAAGTACTATAGAATGGCAAAATTTATAAATTAATTCAAGGCAAGGGTCATTGTACAAGCCCTGTTGGTCTTAAACGGAAGTATTTACGATTTGCTTTAATTAATGATTTGTTGTCATAGTAAGTTAAATTTGCATCATGATAGTAACATGCATGCAGCAGCTACACTTGCTGGTTATCTCCGCCCAATATTTTGTCCATCACGTGATCATCATGATTATGAATTGTATTCTGAGATATTCTGAGGGAAGGTCGACGACAACAACGATAATGGTATTACAGACGGTAAAACGCAAATTTCACGACGAGCCAAATGAATTTGTAATTGCACTCGTAGGGGGACTATAAATTAATGTGTTGTCTCTTGACGTGATATCTGGTGCTGTGTCGAAAACACTACGAAGTAATTCACTATTTTTAATGTTCTTAGAGATGTTAGCTTCATTTCCCCTCTTGTTTTTTTTTGTTTTGTTAAACGGCCACGGTATTTTGGCATCGATATTCTTGTTATACACTTGATGGTTGTCATGTTGCATCTTGTCTTGGCTGTGTCTGTAGATGGACTGAGCAGAATCGTAGTAATCTATAGGCTGAGCAGAGAAGGAGGAAAACTCTCATGCAGTTTTGAGTAGGATACACAACACGAGGACATTGATCTGTAGTTAGTGCATCTTGTTTGGCATGAATAATTGTGAGTATATAAATAAATGATGCACCGAAATTTATGGTAAGCAGGATGAAGAGGAGACTGGATGCACGGCAAATGCAATCATCAACTTATGATATTACGAGTTGTTCAAAGGAAGTGTGTTTAGTCGTAAATTTAGAGAGCGTATTTGATTCTCATTACTAAAGTTTTAACTTGATTTGTAAACCTCTTCATCGCGCCCAGCAATTTATATTTGTCTCCTTCCATATTAACAAAACGTGAATAAAACTGAACGGAAAATCGTTTCAAATTTGTGTTTCCTTCATATTTTTGTGCGTCTTTATCTAGAATCCGGCTATAGTTTGTACAAATTAGGGATTTTGGGCCTCAAATCTACAGTCGACACTGAAAAATAAGTTACATATTGTCGCTGAGGCAGTTGTCTGAGATACTCAAATTCTCGTGATGACTAATCCTCCTGACGTGGCCTGATGTTCGAGAAAGTCCGTATGAGCTTGGAAGAAAATAAAAATATCAAGTCTGGGACTAAATACGTCGACTTAAAAGAGAACTTTATTGGCTCGCAAACCTGATTGACCAGAATGTAAACCCGTCCACTCATCAGATTGACATGGTGACAATCTACTTATGAGGCTTATGTGGGCCAGTTCGTGTGCCACAGTGTAGCGACTGATGAGACATTCTGCTCCGATGGAATCCTGTCCACTGCTGTTGCTATGTTATTCTTAGGCCTGCATCTTGTTGATGTGACATGGGGCGTCCAGTTATGAAATTAATACACAACAACAATGTGGCACAACGCTCTGTTTTTCACGCTAAACTTGTTTCCGGCTGGGAAAATGGATCTTCTGGGGGAGTGCAACAGCCTCGGCCGCCCTCCTCAGCGTTCATATATAAGACCCAGTAGAAGATCGGGACTTAATTAGTTTCTTCCGAGGATTCCTTGGAAAGACGTCTAATTTTTTTTAATCATGAAGGTTCTTTTATTATTGTGGGCAGTGCTGGGGCCAGCATGGGCTGGGATTGTGGACGTTCCAGTGACAACGGAGGATGCCGCAGTGGAAACTTCCACCATCGTTGTTTCTTCTGACGATGTGGACAGTTCGGATGTCAAGCCAGAGGAGTTCAATTTAAAGAGCATCCATTGGATCGGAGCTAACTCTACGGAGGATATCATCCCAGAATCTCCGGCTAAAGAGAGCCTTCTTAGTCTTCAGACGCTTCTCAAGAATGTCGTTAATACAACGGCGGATGGTGAGTGGGACTCCAGTCAACACAGGGGGTCTAGTTAATTTGTTTACATTTTTTTATCGTCTTATGCCCTTCTAATTTTTTCATCTTCTTGTCGCCTACAGATACAGATGCAAATCTGAGGACTCGGGGTAATCCTGATTATTGCCGATGCGTCAACAAGTTCTACTGTACTGCGCCCCAACGTCGGCCATTGCGAACTGAAAAGGCCATCAATACGGTGAGTTGTCTTTACAATGCTTCATATTGTGCACATGTCAGATTCAATGCAGAAATGGTAATTTGATGATTTGACCCGAAGCCCGTGAATTAGCCAATGTGTTTGATTGTATTTAATAGCCTCTGTGTCAGCGCGATGAGGTCATGTGCTGTCGCACTGGCGGCCCTGGATGTGGGGTCACTGATCCGTTCCCACCATTCCATCCGTATCCAAGCTATGGAGAGGTAATCATGCAGTTCACCCCATTGATTTTTAGCACTGTTACTCACGTTCATATATTAGTACTGAATGTCAATGGTGAGTATTTGTCTTAATTTGCGTCATTTCAGGCAAACTACGCCGAGTACCCGTGGACTGCCATGGTTATGGACACGAGTAATCAATATATCTTTGGACTCGGAGTCATTGTTTCACCCGGACTTGTATTGACAGCCGCTAGGAACCTGGAACCTTACATGTAAGACATCTACACATGTTAAACATGACATGTGAGTATTGGCTTTGTAAGAAAATTTCAATGTGCAGTGGAACACCACTTAAAATCCGAGTCGGGGAATGGGATCTTTCATCAAACGACGAGCCATTCCGACCCGTGGAAGTGACTGTAAAGGAAGCCATCTTGCACCCACAGTTCAACAAACGTACCTTCCAAAATGACATCGCACTTTTGAAGTTAAGGACTCCATTGGATCTCGCCAGCTATCCTCAAATCAGATCCGCTTGTCTGGGACGGCCTGAGGATCTTGCTAGGCTGTCAAATTCAAGGTGAGATTCATTTTCAGGCTTGCTATTCTATCTGCATTCCATTTGCACTTATTTGTTTATGATTGTAGTACAAATACATGCAATTTTAATTGAGATTCATGATTAATTATTGAATTTTTTAGGTGCTGGACTGCAGGCTGGGGCTCGAAGCCCTCAGAACGTCAGAAGGACCCTCGGAATTTGCTCAAAGAAGTTGACATGAAAATTGTTGAACCAGCCTCATGTGAAGCTGCCATCCGCCGTTCCATTGGAAATCCTCAGTATTATTTCGACCAGAGGAGCTTCGTATGTGCCGGTGGTGAGGCAGGCAAAGGAGTTTGCAAGGTTCGTAGAACATTTTTTAATCACTTGTACATGCGTCATGTATGCTAAAATACAAAAATACGATGATTACTTTGTTTAATTTTATTGACTTTGTTTGTAGGGTGATGAAGGCGCAGCTTTAGTTTGTCAAGAAACTCCACAATCTAGGATTGTCGTTGTTGGTTTGGCCTCATGGGGCACATCTTGCGGTCAACCTGGTTTCCCTGGAATCTTCACAAACTTGGCCACCCAGTACGAATGGATCCGCTCAACAGATAGCTCAGTGGGTTAAAAAGCCCCTTCTTACCATCCCATCAAGAGTGTAAGCAGAATACAAGAAGGCACTGTATTGCACTGCAGTCTCAATGCTAAGCTTTAACTTATTGTCATGTGAAGCTATAAATAAAGAGTTTGTTAAGTAAGTTGATTCATTTGTACTAAGCTCAGGATGATTATAGAAGGGAATCCATTTCTTGCTGCCCAGCTGTCTCGCATCTTTTTAATTCCCTTCCTCGAAAAGAAGATTTCTTGGCTGGATGGAGGGGAAAAGGAGGAGGAGAGAAGCGGAGGAGAGTAAAGCTGCAGATTATCCACACGCTTCAATATAATCATCCAGCCCTGCAGACTTTCACCATAAGGCGCATGAGCCCGGACCTATGGAGACGGGGATTTTATAAGGAATGGCAATTAGTCTGAGTTGTAATGAATGATCACATGGTAAAGCAGAGCCCATAAAGTTTGCTATTCATGTACATACGCTGCCTCACTTGTGGCTTTGTTAGCATTAGGACATCATAAAATGATTAGGAGCCTGGCGTATATAAAAATTATATTGAAACTGGTACAGCCAGTCAGAATTCCTAAGTCATAAATTAACATTCCTCCTCCTGATGAAAATACGAGGAATGCATTCACAGTAATGTCTCCAATTGGCCTCATCTCAGGACCATCTTGCTCCCCAACGATTCACCTGAGCGTTTGCACAGCAGAACCTAAGTCTGCACGGGCAACGCTATATACGATGCATGTTAATGAGCTGCACTTCGGGCGCAATTATTTATTGCTGCTGTAAATTTTTCCCTTGTTCATATGCCGTTAATAGTTGTGTTATTTCTGGGTGCATTTGAACAGGATGGAGGATTAGCAGCTTCGTGTGTCATTCTCCTGGCCTGTCACTTGGGTCCATAAAATACAATTCGTACGTCGTCGTCTTCGTCGTCGTGTTTAACCCTTTGAATCAAATGGCGCTGGCTTATCCGCAGCAATATATTTTACTTTGTTTTGGCAGGCCAGTTACCTTGATCACCCAACAAATATGTAGACGTGTGAGTGAGGATAGCAGGGATGCGTGTACCTTAAAAGGGAAGCCTTTGTTCTGTCGGGGGTACACGTAGAATTTTATTGCTCTCTTTGGAGAATTTTTTGATCAACAAACGGTGAGTCTACTCAACACTCTAGCCACATGAAATAATTTACAACGTACCAAACTGTTCTTCTCATCAATCTCCACCGCAAATAATATTCCTAGTCTTCCTCCGTTATCATGATCTATTTCCCACCACATTCCGACGCATCATCCGGTGGTCTACCTCACTCACACAGCTCCAATAATAATTCTAAACTGGAAGACTAAAACAGTTCTTGTGTTTCACAACTACGTATATTAATCTTAATGCTCTTTCATATGTTTACAACGTTGCTTTAAAGAATAAGCGGACATTATAAGAGAAGGGTTTGCGAAATGGCCACGATCGTTGCAGAAACACAGCAGCAGAGGACGCTGTTAAATATATTTTTTGATTCCGCAAGCAATCAACCAGAAAAATTAAAACTTTAAAGGTACTATAGAGATATGATTAAAATACTATGAGAATTGAGGAGCTAAAGATCAAGATGTTAGCTGCTACTGCAGGACGGCCAGAGTTAGACGACCTATGGGAGAACATTGCTCAGGAGGGGGTGCGTACATATGTAGCTACCATTTAAAATCCCTCTTCACGTGAGTCTATAGCCATCCTATACAAGTTTTACTGCGCCATTAAAGTTATATGTGCAATAAAGATTAACACTTGAAATAATTCGCTAAAATGTTTTCTCAATGAGCCCGTCTTCACTTTGGCTGGAGGAGATGATTAATATTAAGCACTTCTTCCCCTGAAAACTTGTCACCTTCGGCTTAGTACACCTCCTCACACCTTTATTTACAGCCTCTGCTCATGACTATTAGGCTTAAGTGCTCACTCCTTACAGTACTTGAACCCTCGGGTGTGGCGAATTTTGGCAAGAAGTTATGTTTTTCGCAATGATGATGAAAGGGGGACGATGAGAAGACATGACAAATGTCGAGCATATTCCCACTTTGCTCGCTTGACATGACGAATGAATGGAGAGCGGAGTGATTGCGAGAAGGAGAGATTTGCTTCTCGGGATGTGACGACGCCGGGATTCATTCCCCATGATCCGCGGGAGTAGATCATGGGGAAATGCAATTGGATTGGGACTTAAGGGAATTATGTGGCCAATTTAAACGGTGAAATCATGGCAGAGGAGTATGTATAGCATTTTGGTGTATAGGGGTGAGAAATGTTGGAATAATGCATTGCGAGGCCTCGATGTGTTGCGTTGCATGAGCTGTTCAATCTGCTATTTTCATTATGAGAGTGTTATCTTCATTATGCTGTTGGATGTATCGTGGGCTTGTGAAGTTGAAGCCTGGGAATAGGGAAATGATTACAAGTTTATGTACTACTTGACTGGATTGTTTGCTGGAACAGATTGGCGACTCCTTCACATGTCCAGATGCAGGAAGAGAGTGGTAATAAATAGAGCAATAAATGCAACTACTAATGGATCATAAACATGTTCAAAAGGACTTAAGTAAGGCGTGAGGAGACGTTGAATTGACTTTGGAAAAGGTCCCTCTGGCTGACCACCTCCTTATTTTTACTGTTTAATAATAAATCTATTAGTGCCTTGAGTTGATTCCTTCGTCCTTTCATCATCATCATCATCCTCCTCCCAAAGGCCCAAAGAATTCCAAGGGACGCAGATTGGTTAAATGAAGCAATTAGAACTGATTTTCCCATGCTGTCTCTCCCATCCAGCGATAATAAGTGTGTGTAATAAAGCTCACTCAAGCCGTCGTCATCATCTTTAAGCTGTCGTCTGACTAAGAATCTAAGTGGAAGCTTCTTCTGCAATAATTTACAGGACCATTGTAAACTTGTCTACGGATGCGCATTATTATTATGCGCACTGATCAGCGGCGATCGTCATTCTGAGGCTTTCCGTAAGAAAAAGTAGTAAAATCTCTATGGAATATGACCCTCACCTACTATTACTCCTTCCTCATTCTCAACAGTGACTTCTATAACTTTACAATCCTCTGCACCCAAAACATATGTCACTGTAGTGACAACAGGGGCATAGAGTACGGCACATATTATTATCGGCGTATTTATGCATATAGTCCTGTCTTCATCTTATCTATGGGCAATAATGATACGCTGGCATTATTTGTATGAGCATAGCAAGTTGACATGGACCGAGTACAGCAAAGGGAGCCTTATGAAGAGCCTTGGAGAAAAGGGCTACCTCATCTACTACAACTACTTCAAGTAACATAAGAAAAGGATTTTTATTGATGGCAATTCAGGGGCAATACTGCCCCAAGACTGCAACACTATGGATTTTACTAGGCCGCCACAAATTATACGGGCAATATTATGATGGGGCGGCTCGTTAAAGCCACTTTAACTTGTTGACAACTTGTTTCACTCAGCATGACAATCTTTAAACGAAGAGACAGATGAGAGAGCGATGGGATCCTGAGTTTTGGTGACTGCGGTCACTCCATACGAGCTATTGACCCAATGCCTGCTGTGACAAGGGGAAACTTTCCGTTTTTTTTCAGTTCCTTCGGTCCTAGTGTAGGACTTGGTTCTTGGCTCATTTGCGCATAGTGTAATTCTTCTACAGACGGGCAATAAAGTTGCATACAATTAGTCATTATGAGCCAACTTATGCTCTGTTTCTCACGTTAGCTTCCTATCTAGCGTGGGTCCCTTGAGGCGACATATATTATTAAATACAGGCATTTAACTTCATACATGTGTGAGCAGTTAATTTATTTTGCTGTAAACTCGACTGTTTGCTTGTCACTTTATTTTGCAAGGTGAAGGAATGGTGCATTTATGAAGCACGCTCAGTGCTCGCAGAGGTAACGTGGTGTGAATGGAAGTAGTATTATTACTAAAGATACGACAGAATCTTGGGATAATGAAGCAATGTCAAATAAATGCTAGTAATGGAAAATAAATGGGACGAATCATTAAAAAAGAGTCAGTGCTCAAGACGGCTGAATCATTGACAGTTACGTAGAAGAAATTATGTCAGTTGAAGACATTCTAAATAAATTGGGCTAATTATTTGGGACCAATTTTAACAGAATGAAATCAATATTGGATATGTGGATGGGATCCGAACAAAATGCTAAAAGAACGGAGGCAATGCATTGGGTGCATCTTCCAAAGTCTTACGGCTTAAGATCCAATGGCATTATGCAAGGAAAGTGAATGGGCAGGAGAGAGACGTGTAGTACCATCCCAGCGAATGAGTGCTTTTGGCCATGAAAAGCACTCTCCATGTTTTGACTGGTTGAGGGGACATATGCACGACTCTTGAAAAAAAAGGGCCAGTCCACATCTCCTCAAGCTCGAAGAGAAAGGGCAGAGAGACGAGATCTTTTCACCACTTCTATATTGCCCATCGGATTTCAAAATGTTTATACTTGCGCCTTTCATTCGTCCAGAGTCCTTTTATGATTTCATTCTCATTTAACGACTTAATGGTGCCGAGAGTATCATAAAGTGGGGAGAACCCTGGGACTATTGTGCTCCTCCAAATGCTTAATTCCTCGTCAAAACTTACGGGCACATTTTTCTGATTTACAGCTCTTTTGCTCGTCTTTTTTGGGTGCACACATTACATTGGGATGGTGCTTTTGAGGGACAATATATTTTTATATTGTTTCTGTCGTCTTCTTCTTCTCCTTCTTGCCTTATGTACATGTTCGAGTGTTTACAGTTTTCTGTGGGGATAATGAGAATTTATTATTAGGATATTTGGGGTCTATAAGACTTGCTGTAGTGATAGACGCTGTTGCCACTCTACTCGTCCTATGAGCTTCGAACGCTCATTATGACCTGAACGAATTTCTCTCTCTCTCCCTTTCTCGTCCCTGGAAGGACCTATAGCCCTTCACATCTTCTTCTTCTTCCTTGTCCCTTCCACAGTTACAAAGAAACGTGTCGGTAGGGAAAATCAATAGCCAATAAATTCATTGAGCCTGGACAAAGGTCCCTCGTAAATTGTCTCAATGCTAATAAAGTACTCATTAGCATTAAGCCCTGTCCTTACATTTCTAATTATTGCTTCCTTTTGTGTCACTTTATATACGACATGATTACCCAATTGTCACGTTCACTTGCTTCATCCGCTAAACAAATGCACAGAAATGTATGAGAATCTCTATGTTAACAACTAATAATTGTCGTAAATAAAGTCAACAGCAGCGTATACAGTGGAGCGATGATGGGAACATTTTGGACCATTCATGTGTCCCTGTCACTCCGGTGGAATTAAGTCCTACTCATTATGACTTTCTGGAAATTCACACCAATCACGAACTTCACATTAAGGCTACATTACGAGGCTCACACTCTTCGTAGGGTAAACAACGCTGGGAAGTAATGAGCACCAGACAGTCCTCCAATCTCGCAACTTAGTCTGGCTCATTCACACTTTGCTCACGAAGGCATAGGGGACTACGGGGCATGTAAAAACCTAGCCTTTGCATCTGATTATGCGAGCGTTAGATTTATTGGTCCCAACATGATGATTTTCCAGCCCGTTATGCTGACGCAAAGTTGAGATGATTGTGGGGAGATTTTTAATGTACCTTCAGCTGACACAGCTACACGTACAGCCAGAGCAACAAGGAATGGCGCCAGGCTGTGTGTGTGTGTGTAAGGAGCTATTAACTAGCTCATGTGAATGGAACTTGATAAGTTACGTGTAATAGAGACTTGATAAGGGACTAGCCCTTGATAAATGTTGGCATGTGAGTGGGATTTTCATCTAATTTCCCCTTCATAGACGACTTTGGGATGGCCGTTCTGTACGCAGTATTATAGTCCGCTTGGTCACCAGTTCACAGAAGCCATTACTGTTAACTAGTCATCATTGCTGCCATCACCAGTTTAATGTGTAGTTCTCTCACTGTGCATGTGAGTTCTGCTCCTCGTCATATTTAGGCCTCCTTTACGCTTGTAGCTTCCCCTTGTCTTGCTTCGTTTACTATTTAACTCATGCTTTGAGAACTTGAAAAGCATCGCCCACGGAGGTACAAGATTATTGGCAACTCCATAAAGAAAGAAATGGAGGAGGGAAATATTTCAGTAGCCAGAGGAATGGAATGAAATTGTATATTTTCAAAGACGACTTATCACCCTGTTTCCACTCGCATCTAGCTGGTTAATGACTGTGTGAAAAGTTGGCCCAATCTACTTAGTCACAATGACTTGTTGCAGTAGGCTTTTCCCAACTATGGAGTTCTTACTCAGTGTAACATGTCTACCTGGCCTGTCTATATGTGAGTGATAATGTCTAATTAAGGATTCAAGCGACATTATATCACTTCATCTCTTAAAAGGTTTCGTGGTGGAAAGAGACTTGCTTCAGCTCACAACATCTCTGTTCCATGGATGATCCAAAATGTGGACAGACGCACGTACAAATAAAGCCACGTACGGTATAAATGCATGCGCACACACAATTTTATACACACATAGAACTACACAGAGGAATATATGAAGTGCTTTGTATGAGCTTCAAGAGAGAGCGAGTTGGAGAGCACGCGACTATAGGCTGAATGATTGTTTCAACCCTGGTAACTTATGATAGGCATTTATAGCATGACGTGCAATATAACTTTTATGACTTTCGTGATTCTAATCGGCCAAGCCAGATCTGAAGAGTAGACTAACTGCCATGCTGAGTGGTTGCTCAAGTTTTTTCCCCATTCTTTCCCTCTCTCCCTACACGCAACAACAGGCTGACTGGTTTCGACCAGGTGTACATAATACTAAGAGGCGTAGCAATTTATAATTTTCCTTCTGGCCAACACAATGATATTACAGAGTTGTTGAGGACGCTTATCGCGTTAGCTCCCAGAACTTTGTAGTCCGATTCCGAGTCGTTTCACGGGTTGTTGGTAACATTTAGCCGTCCGTATAGGAGTTATAATCATGATTACGTACCTCCACGTAGCCAGCTCAATCAACCGACTTCGCATGTAATCGTCAGTCTATGAAGATGCCCAAAGTCTATCGCTCATCCGAAGTTACATGAATGGAATGTATTTAACTGTGGGCATTGAATGCAGGATGTGGATGTAACTTCTAATGCTGGAATGAATGCGAGCATTCACTACACTCCCAAGGTGGTGGTTGTGAGGAGGAAAAAATCTGAGCAATTTCTTCCTTTTCATCTCCCACGATGAAATGTGTACCCTGGCAAATGTTTGATTGCTATCGCACGCAAATAGCTCTGCAGCGCTGCATTTCTTTTATGGGACCTCTCATTCAGTGCAGATATTTTACAACAAATGAAGATTTCATCACGAGCAACAAGTTTAGCATTATTTATTCCCCATATTTCCCTCGACAATGTTGCAGGCGTAAACAAGTGCAATAAACATTGTTTTTTCATGTCTCCGCCAAAATGGTCATGAATTTTCTTGGAGTTTCTAGCATAATTTCTTATCTGTGAAGCTGGGGGGGGGGAATCTCATTGGACAACGTTGTTGAAAATGGATAGGGAGAAATAGACGATGAGCCATTAGCTTTGGCCAAGAGACGTCATTATAGAGGATAGAACGGCTGATGGAAATGCGAAGTTGATGTCAGAGTGACACCAGGGTGATGACAATAGAGACAGATCAACGCCCGAGATCACTTTCAACAATTATCATAGAAGCAGCCTCTGTTTTGACGGAGAGAACACGCATGTTGACAGCCAGACGAATGCGTAATGCAGGAGTCATGCCCAATTAAAAGAATGGAGAGCATTGAAATCACGTCATTCATTATTGAGACCATAATTATGAAGTGAATGCATATGGACTCACGTGTATAATATTGTTATTTCAACCCAAAAGCTTATCATTCGTGTGATTGACTCCTGGCTAACTGTCAAGAGAGCAAGTGGACATGGCGTCGCCAAGTTAGCTTTTCCCGTCTCAATCCACTGACATTTTGGAGGCAACTGACCCACTATGTACGGCCCTGCTTCTCGATGTATGAGTTTCTAAGGAACACGAGGGCAACCCTTATTAAATCAATCTCCCTTTTGACAGCACGCCCGTGACACTCCTGAAATGCTGACGAAAAAGAGACAAGCGGTCAAAACATTTCCCTTTTTTCCAGTCATATCAAGATGTAAAGTGCTTCTGGTCAAGCCCAATGCTCCTTTCAATAATGGATCCCCTCATATCAGTACATCGGGCCCTTTTGCACGGACACAATGGAACATTTGTTTCCACGGCGCGTCTCCCTCTCCATACGCCCTTTTTAATCATTTGGCACATGCTTAAAATGGCTCACTTTTGACGACTTTATGACCCTGGACAGGACCGTAGGTGCGGGCAGACGATTCTAATGCATTCCGTTATTTACACGGAGAAAATTTCTCAATTTCAACATAGAACGCATCTTGATCCTTAAGATTTGATTGTTTAGAAGACAAGCAGAGTGAAATTTTGACATTTCTTGTTGCAAGCGTCTGCTAATGCACGCATGTCATAGTCCTGTTCCAACTAAATGACCAGCACATGGCGAAAGCATTATACCACAAGGTCGTGCTTCAAGGCCTCCATAGGGCGTACGTTTTCCATGAATAAAATTCCGTCGGAATTTGATTTCTAAGTTATCCCCTAAGTATCTGATTTGCTGTGGAATTCAAAGGACATTGGACACGTGAAGGAATTCAAATGGTTTTGTATGCTACAGATCCAATTGATTTGGAATGCTACAGAATCCAATGGATCGTTAGTGCTATGGAATCCAATTGACTTTTTATGTTGAAAGTGCTCATGAATGTCACTCGGTTGGCAAGAAGGCTGATGAACTTGTGAGTTAATCCAATTGGAATGAGAGGGCAGGAAGCAGTGAGTAATTACATGCATATATAAACTACAGAAAAGAAGTGATACCGAGTCCAATTTTTTGGTGCGTTTGTAGAAACCACAGGGTATCCGTATACAAAACCATATGGGCTCACTTGGGAGGTTAACTAGTTCTAACAACTAAAAAATCTCACATACATACGAACCGGAGTTCTTTGAGCACAAGAACACGAGCATTATTGTCTCTGTGCGGCGGTGGAACACCAAAAGAGCTCTATGGATTCGGCCACAGCAAAAGTCAAAGGAAGAAAAGCTTTAAGGCTTGAGCGAATCCATAGCATGTGTGCGAGTATGTGTGGCTGCTGTAAGAGTGAAATCCCAGCTCGACGCTTAATCTTGTCACGGATTACAAATGTAAACCAGTGTGAAAAAGAGACCGATATTTGAGTTAGATTACATATTTATATACATGTGCAAGTGCTTATGCACAGTCCCAAGAGGGAAATAATAATGAGATCAGGAGTAGCAGCAGTACATAGGACTAGGATGCAACAACATTTATCACCGTCCCTCCCTTGAGTAACCCACAACAGTCCTGTATGCATTTAAAAATAAACAATTAATTAGACAATGAAAATTACTGCCAATTTAGAGGAAACGCTTTAACCTGTTTAGCTTGTTTCGCTGATCTTCAGCTCTTGTAACTTTCATTCGTGGGCGACCAATATATCGATAAATTTCATTCAAACAGGATTACGTATATTCATTATTTTTGCGCAGCGTTGCTAACAGGTGCAATTGCTAGTAAGCTATAGTACAAATGAATATGTGATTAAAAAATGGAGCAATTTCCCACCGTTAATGGCCAACTTGTAGTTAACTGTTTTTCCCAAGCACATCTCGGCCATGATTGAGGTGACTATAAAGAGAAAGCCAAGGTTTGTATCGCAAATGCGAGAGCTTCGCACGCGCTCACGATCCTCTCAATGTCAATGGTGATCCTTTATTTTACATGGTGGTGTTCATAAGGCTTTAGCTTTGTTGATTATTGGAAGAGTTTTGACATTCTGAAGGGTCGTGTTCACTACATGCTGTCCTGTATTAAATCTGCGTAATCTCAAAGACTTGTAGCAACAAAAACGTGACGTTTGAGCGTAAAGGACAATTTTGAATGTACATATTGTACAATCACGCAGAGTAAACAATTATCCAGACCTTTAATTGGCACGCTTGGGAAATTTTCAGAAAAAATCGAATGCTAGCCAATTGGTAAGGCAAACATGGACTGAGCCACGTTGATCATTGCAAGTTCTTTAAGCTGAGATGACATCAAGTTTAGCCTCACTATACATTAGAAAGGCCGGAGACTACAAGAGACCAGATGTTACTCAGACGAAGCTGTGGATAAAAAACTTGGCAGCCATTACGGTGGAAGCGAACCAATGCGAAGGATGAGATGAGAAAATGATTAAACTAATGACGAACATGCCCGTAGGCAAGAGGGTGGAATGGGCGAGCCATGGCTGACCGTGCATTAGTTCCAACTGCTCATGATAATTATTATGGTAATGGATTGAATCAAGGTTACTCACAGGCTGGGTTAAATTGGAAAAAACTTCTGAGATAATATATATATTTTCATCATTATTTTCACACGTTACAACAACAATTAACTTTACAAAGGCGATTATAATTATTATATTTACATGCAATGTACTGCTAGTATACACAGTGTTCCATCTTTCCAAAATTTGCCTTTCTATAGCGTGTCTGATAGTGCAAGCAATATGCATAAGTTAGTAGATTACAATGTAGGTACAGGATTATTTGTACAAAGTGTGGCAAGTGTAATTGTGTGTATGGCTGACTGACTTGAGTCCAGCCCTCAATGTCTTCATACATGTCCGCCTTGAGAAACTAAACCGGAACTAAGTAAAAATAAGGCGGAATAGAAGAGAATAAATGTTGTTGGCGCACACGAGATCTGTTCATCACCAGGTTGCAAAATATAATAACAACAAAAGTAATACTACATAAAATACAGGTATCGTCTGTGTCTGTGTTTGTGTATGTGTGCTCCTCCTGTCCTTTTGTCAACGTAAGCTTAAAGGCTACACGAAATCTTATAGTCTATGAGTCGCTGAATGTAATTACTGTTTGTGTGTCTGCGGTCTTGTTACTTTTGAGTTCCAACATAAAATTCTCATGTGATATCACTCAGCCTATATGTAATTGTAATGTGCGTCTAATATAACTGTACAGATTTATTCTACAAGTAAACGTATATGTTAACAAGTGTCATGGCAGTATAGACTCTCTCTGTCACACAATCTGTAACAACAAAAGGAATATGAGGGCAGGTGCTTACTACATTATTAGTTTCTTTCTAGAACTGTGCGAGGTCTATAAACAGCTGTATAATGCACTGAATGATTGAACGGAGTGTGTGATTGTTAATTCATGCTATAATAATAATTAATTTTTTAAAAGCTGCGCTCGCTTCTGACTATAATTTACATGAGAGGTGCAATTGAGTTTCCATTCCCTTGATTACACATTGGTCCGCCGACTTGTGGCATCCCAACTACGGCGCTTTGCATGTGAACCATGGTGGCAATCTTTTCACGATGGATCATCTCCTCACGTTTGCGGACGACCTTACGTTCCTTAGCACGACGATTTTGGAACCAGATTTTAACCTGGAGACAGAGAGAGAAAAAAAACATTATTAAAATCTTGTCTCAATATGTCAGTTCGTTGGAGCTGGCTGTCATAGAAAATGACTTTGAAATGTAAATGGAAATGTGTGCTCACCTGTCGCTCTGATAGTCCCAAGATTGACGCCAGCTCAGCCTTCCTTCTAATTGTGATGTAGCGACTGTAATGGAACTCCTTCTCCAACTCTAATCGTTGCGTATCTGAGTAAACCACTCGGTATTTATCTTTCGTCCGTGTTTTCCCTGAGGAGGCAAAAAGAAATTGTGACATTAGCATGATTTTTTCATCATAAGAATTCAAGCTTAAACAAGCAGAATAATCGAGAAAATAGAGAGGGACAGAGGGGTTTAAATGTTCAACAATATGCATTATGCTGACACGGCTGGATGCCGCCAAAGGGGAAATCCATGGAGGATTTGGAGTCAGTGACTCTGGGATTATGATAAGGAACGGGAGTGCATTGGATGAATTGCATCATACGAGCGGATTTGATCACGACGATTCTCATGCCTCAAAATGCCGCCATCGGCGGCCCTTTTATGACTTATGCCAATGGATTTAGATTAATTGTCTGTGTACGCACCTGAAGATAGCTAAAAAATGATGCTTGAATTTGCACTGAATCTACGGCAATGACGCAAGTGAAATGATTGCAAAGGGGATGACATAGTGGTAATGAAGATGTTTAAGCTGCTTCGTTCGACACGCTGGGCAGACGACAAATTTCTAAAGCTTGGAAAATGAACATGTTTTCCACGCACAAGCTTGTGGCAAATGAAGATAAGATAGAGGACAACACCCTTAAGTGTGCCTTTCAAGTTTCTAGTCTTCGTCGTCCCCACGAGGCATCAATAAAGCCTGTCCATAGGAATAACATTGTTCAGTGCGGCAAAGTGAGAGGGACAGAAGGCCGACAGAGTCTCTTTTTGACCCCAAATTGTTGTAAGAAGAAATGGATACGAGTGAAAAGGACAATTGTCCCCTGCTCCCTTATAGTCTGGCCACAGCAGCCGAGCTCATGTACAACAAACACTCGCAAAGGGTCCGGGTACTACTATGAAGCCAAAAGGCATACTTGTCTTTTGTTTTGACACGGGGCACGAGAAAGCCTTTCTGTTTTGACTCTGTACAAATGTTGTTCCTACGAACACATTTTGCTCCGGGGATCCTGACCCTTAAATAGATCCTTTCAATACACTATACCTACATACCGAAAAGGTTCCTGCCTTCTCTCTGTCCACAACGACAATCACTTTATGTCTTGTTTTCCATGCCTTTCTTTACGGAGGATTTTTTTTTAGTCCTAATAACTTGTTGAGTATGAGGAAAACAGTAGCAAGAACAAGTGCCCACTCCCATTCCTTTCACATTATTATCGCCTACATACACGCATTATTTCCCCCAAACTGCGGTTCTCCTAACGGCGTCCTTCCCCTCATCACTTCATCTTCTTCAGAAAGATCATTTAGCCTCACGCACTTACTGTTTTCCAACTTATTCGCCTTGAAAATTGCGTGCAAAAATTTCACCATTGGAAAGAGACACATTGTGTGTGTGGGTAACAATATGAGCAACAGTAAGAACGTCGGCTTCCCTTTGGCATCCATTGCTCAAACTTAAGGGTTAAATTTACAATGTTTTTATGACCCTACTAGTGCTACTGTCACTTTTTATGGCCCTGCAGGAATTTTTCTCGGCTTTTCTTCCCCCCATGCAACAAAGAACAGAACTACTATTCGTAAAATGGAGTAAATTGATTAAGAAGAGAATAATTGAAAGATTTTTCCTACTTGATTCGTAATCATCTTGGCAAAGTGGCTGGTTTCTTGCTCCCCCTCTATCTGTTGGAAGTGAATGAAGAAGCATATTGAGATTTCTGAGAAAGCAGGAGGGGGCAAGTACTAACAGATGGTCAGCTAGCCAGCAAGTCTATAACAATGGCCATACGGATTACCCCAGCCCATTTTAATGGGATCAAATAGGTAAGAATAATAAAGGGACCAACTAAACAAAAGTCAATGGATTGTATCAGCGGACATTGAACCAAATATTCTGTGACTTTTTTAAACTTTTTTTTCTAAATTCCAACAAAAGGGCAGCCGACACTTCTTCCGCACTCAGTATCTTCCTTATCGGCTCAAGTCTCCACGCCCTACGAATCTATAACCCTTTGAGCAAACTTTCCGACTCTATCAATCCCTTTACAAAAGCCGCCCAGCAGAAACAACAATAAGAATACGATGCCAAATTAAACCTTTAGCTTCCTCGCATTCTATCCTCTCAGCTGAAATATTTTGCTAATCTGAGTGCGTTTGGAACAATTGGAAATGATAGGAAGAGCAAGTATGACGTGAAGCTGAAATGATTGAACTTACCATTGTTGGTAGTGACATTGTATGAAGGTTTCTTCATCCACTCGAACGGACTGCGAGCTTGAGCAGGTCGTTGCGCATGAAGAGATTGTTGATTGAGATTGGTATTCTGTTGAGATCCGATAAGTCCACCATTCAGTGTTTGATTTAGATGATGAGCCCCGCCACCACCCAAGCAATGCTGTTGTTGCCCTGCACCCACCCCCGTAGCTGGTGAACCTGAACTACTCACTCCGTCGGATATGGCCATGCCCGAATCGGGCGAATGCGGTCTTCCTATACTCGGACCTGCAGAGCTAACGACTGGCCCTTGGCTTTGCATCTCCCCGGATGATTCCTACGCATTAATAAAATCCCCAAAGCTTAGCATTTGAATAAAGCAACGACGAATCTACATGACTTCGGTTCAATTAAGGAGCCATTTTCAATCTCAATCTATAGCTTTTCTAAATCTAAAGATTTACAAATTATGAGAATTAAATTACCTGAGGATTCCCTCCAGAGCAAGGACCAAACTCGGTCTTAAAGGATGAGGAAGCATTGTAGACGGAACTGGGGGAGTGAGTCCCATTGTTGGAGCTGCTATTGTTGTTGTTATTGTTAGGAGCACCAAGAGTATGGCTGGAATTAGGTGAAGGTGTTGAACTGGGCGGAGAGGGCTGCTGATGTGGGTAAAATGACGAGGGATGAACATGATGATGACCGTGCTGATGAGTCCATTCCTCATAGCCGGATGCAATGTTGCGATGGCAGGCACTGTAGTGATTCCATGGAGCTGCAGCAATGGCGGCTGATGTGTCGGCGGATGTCATGTGTCCAAACTGATGCGGATACTGATGACTAAATTCTGGGGCCATGTTCGGGGAGAACTGGGTGCTGGTAACACCGACGGAGGGATTTGGAGCGGCACCTTGATGGTGATGATGGTGCGGGTAGCCACCATAGGCCGCTGGGGTAAAATAAGGATTTGAAGCTGGAGACGTGTGGTGATGGTGGTGATGTCCAGTTCCAGTTCGACCAAACATTGCAACTGGATTGTAATATGAGACCATTCTGCCTGAGCTTTCGCTCTCTGTCTCCGTCCCCAAATAATATTGAGATTCTTCCGTGTTCGACGTCGTCGTAGTCACTGTCCCGAATTCCACGACTTTTCAAATCACTTTTTTTCTCCACTTTCGCACAATCACGACAATTTCACTTTCGCCAACAGACACACAAACGAATGAGTTTTCCAAGTCATTTGGTATCCGATTGATTAAGCGGATGCTGAGGTGATTGTATGAAGAGGGGATCCTAGAACGAGCTGATCCAAAGAGATACAGAGATGATCCTTGGAATGACACAAATAAATTGATAAGAAAAGAGGAAGAGGAGCTGTGCACCCTGTGAATGTCACTGGACGACTCGTCATTTGAGCTGTCGCCCTGTGCTTTATCTACTCACTGCCAGTGTCCCACGAAGCCAATGTGAGCAACGTTGAAGACTATAGACGCAGTTGTACCTCAGGACCGTTCCTCACTTCTCTAGACCTTGAGGGGCGTAAAGCCTTCGTATCTGAATGGAGTTCTGGCCAACCAGCTAACCAGTCGGAGGCGGTCCTTCCTTCAGTTCGCTCTGCTACACACGCCTTCCCTTCTTCTACTTCTTCACAGCTTAAACACATCTCACTAAGCACATTGCAAATAGGACAGTTTTTTCACCTAAAATTCATATGTATTTCCACATGAGGTTGACAGTGGTGCTGTCCTTCGATAATTCTCCAGGACAGTCCGGCTATTACCCGAACTTTCTCACGAGTATGTACAGCCAATGATGACATTAGTGGGAATCAATGAATACAATTGATTTTAATAGCACTTGAATTTTATTGCGTGCTGTGATTTCGGACGCCGACTGGGTGTGGAATTGATGTGTTGATTTGTTGCTTCCTCTCCTCTGACAGCTTCCTTCTCGTAACAAATGAGATTAACATGTGCAAGATGAAAAGCTCTCATGGTACTCAGCTAATGCTTTGGATATACATTACATTAGCTTATACATCCACGTGTAAACACACGCTTAGAATATCGTGAATGCCTGGAATATCACTAAGTTTAGCATAAGCGACCGGCGATTAGCTTCTGTCAATAATTGCCATCATATAAGACGGGAGCAAGCGAGCTATAAATGAATAAATAAATAAATCACATATTACGCACTGCCATGCTTACAGAGCGTGGCTTAATTGGAAATGCTCACACTCTTTCTAATAACCCTACGTGTGAAGGGGAGTTAACAAATGTGTAGTCAATTCAGTGAGACAATATAAGACGATGATGGGCAATATGTTTGACTATTTATTATTGAATCCGCTTAGATTGTCGTTTGCTCAGTCAGTGTTTACATTTTTTACACCTTCAAATTTACGGTGTGCTCGTTAAATTGCTCATAATTTTATAGACGTTTGTGTAATACATTTCAAGCCGGCTATTTAGATATTCTTTCATACTCCAGAGTGATAATTATAGATAAACGTTCCCTCCAAATTTTTACGACGGCATTTCACAGACCCTCTCTCTCTCGTCTGTCTCGTGCCTTCAAATTGAATCGGCGGTAGAGACACATAGGCACACACCGCCTTCCACAATAATATTTTCAAAAGGTGATTACACTGAGTAAATACAGGCACTTCATACAAGATGGATATATCCCGTTTATTTACTCTGTACGTGATAATTCCTCTGGTGTGTACCAAAGGTTTGATGTCACATGAAGCATCAAACACATGAAAGGCTTTAAAAGAGCAATACATAGAGCCTGAAGAGAATCGGAGGAGCTGATCATAAACTCATAAGTAGATTAACGTGCGATGCGCCACAAATATACCATCATCATTGTTACATAAACAGATTTACAACGGCGGAAGTAATAAGAGAATAAAATCATTTGCAGCTTCACTGCACCTTCACACTCGCTCTCCATTGCCCATAAAACAGAAGCGCCTGAGCTTGTTAAGATTTTGCTAATACACTCGTATGATTTATGCAAAGTATTGCTAACTTCCGTCAAATACCTCTAGTATTACTAAAAGCTGCATCCGTGAATTGCCCATCAGCACCTCTTTCTCTCGTCAATATTCTTGTGTCCTCATTTTCAACAATTATTATACAGCGAATAATTGCACAGGATACTGCAAAGCCTATACCTCAACGGCCGGCCATTCATGTCTCATGTGGTACGATTGTGAAGAAGAAGCCAACAATATTTCCCTGCCATAGGGTAAGTTAAGTATTAATTTGCTCCACTCAAAAAAAAAGTTGCAGGAGGAGGACTATGAATGTTCCCTCATGCAAAAATGGCTGCAAAAAAATGCCTTCAAGTGCGAACGTAGGATTTTTCATGTGCTCTCATAGGTCAAAGTAATACGAACGTTGGACCTACACATTGTAAAGGGATTGGCCAGCTAAGTTGCTGAACAAGAACTAAACGAGGATGTTGATGAGAATTTATTGCAATTTATGACACTGCGTATATAAGTTTGCAGAATGAATTGAAATTCAGAGGAATAAAGTAATTTGTATCTTGAGAGGAACGAGTGAAATGGGTGCTCATTATTATTAGACACAGGCATTGTTTTAGTGCAGTTTAGGCCGAACTAACTTCTACCTCCATTTATGCACCTCTTCGTATCCATTATGCATTTCTTATTACCACTCACTTTTATATATTTCTGACCACCATTCACTTTCCATGTTTGATACAATGTAATCCAAAGTTGATTTTATTACCCAAAGCATTTATGCCTCACATACGGACAACAGAATGCACTGCCTCTTATTTATGACATACAGTGTAATCCTACAATAAAAACCACAGTTTTTTTCACCACAGCCATAGCTACTCGTTTAATTTACTATGACTCAGAAGAAGTTAAGGAAAATCTTACTAGCATAAGTTACCATTGAACTTCAACTTTTCCCCTTCCATCTCTTTCAATCATAACTGCAATACTATAATTTCACCATTAACCGACATCTCTCTCCCTCATGCTCCTTTTACGCTGCTGGTATAGTTGTAGTGCATTCTCGGCACGGACGGTAAAAATTGTAACAAATCAACCTTCAAATGTTAACAGTGAGAGCGGTGGAGTGAAATAATTGTGATAAATTTGAAGCAGAGTTGAAGAGAAGGAAAAAGCGTGGAAAGGTGTATCCACTAATCGCTCTTATCCTTTAAGTCTTCATCTCTCCCTCTCATACTCTCTTCCCAATGCCCCAACGACAAGTTGGCGTGAGCAAATTCCACTCATTAAATGCAATTATGTGCTGTAAAATGTTTAATCTCTCCCGACTTAAGCTGAGCCACGATGTCGAATCCAAGAAGAAACAACTTGAGGTATTTTTTCTCGTGAGCAGGACGGACCCTTTGATCACATGGAACAACCAAACGTAGCAAGCACGATGCATATTTTCTGGTACATTTATTATTGTCATAATTGCTCCCATATGTAGATATCTTTCGTGGATGGACCATGTGAGAAGCAGATCTGATGGTTTGATCGAAGTTGAATTTTACATCCTGAATGCACCGGAAAGTTGGCTAGTAATGACAGAGGAAAAGCCTGGGACAATGTAGAGGCGATGATGAGTTTTATTGGTCAGTTCATCGTACTACCTTGAATGATGAGAGTGTAAAAAATGGAGCAATTAAGTCATCACTAACCGCAGAATATCACATCGTCTTCCCTTAACCCGTTGAAACAGTGAGCCTGTGCTAGGTCCATACAAAGTGGACTACATAAAAGAATTATGGCGGAAATTAATGAGTGAATTGCATCGTTTTAACGCCTACTGCACTTTAATGCCCATGTAAATGAGTCATTTGCAATGGATGTACGATGGACGTAACTATATTGTATTATAGACTCTGATTAAGTTATACTGACTGGCTCAAGCTCACCTATACGGACTTGCTGCGTTGTATGAGAGAGAGAGAGAACTTGTTGACCGTGATAATGATTGGAAAAATTAAAAGGGGCACCCATAAAGTGTTAATGGATGCGGAGATGAGTTGGAAGAAAAGAACGACAAGAGTGTCATATACTCAAATACTAGTCTCTCTTTCTTGCTCTTTCCGATCACATGCTGTAAAACCTTTGGGACTTTTTTTCTGTCACAAAGGCTCTTGTATACAAACATTGGTCGATGGAAAGCAGGAGGACAGGAACATAGTAAGGACGACTTAATAACATGTTTTCCCTGATTACACCTAGGGATCCGTGGTCCCGGTTTTCTTGTGTGTAGACAGGAGCCGTCATATTTTAGAACTCGGCCTAAAGGATGGAAAGGAAAAGCGAGCAACAATTCCTCTCCTGCCTGCTGCATGGAAATTATTTTCCCGCAATAAATAATTGTGAGCGGTAGTAAACTGTGTGCTTGAGCCCATGCTGTACATATATTTTTATAGTCCTATTGTACACTTTTAGAAAAGGGGGACTTCAGTTAGAGTCACTATGCACATGCACATTGGAGCACTGTTTGCACTTGATTCGACACGAGTCATCATGGTAATGGGCAGGGGGCAAGAGACTATTTATCCTCTACTTTTCCTCGTCTTCTCCAATTCCTTTCCTTCTCCACACGGATGAACCAAATTCTCATTCTTGTCGGCATCCACTAATGGAGACGAGGGACTGATTGTAAAACTTATGGATTTTTCTCACTTAGTATGTCGTCGTCCCTTCCTACAGCTACAGATAAATATTATGAGGGAAACAAGACGAAGAAGCCTTATGAGCCTTTTGTATATACTTCATTCCCTCAGCTTTCAACAGACAAATCCTCTGCCGAAAAGGTGCGAAATTCTTGGGTTCTGTGTCGGTTCAAGTGGTCAACACGAGAATAACACGATGGACGGTTCAACCCGATGGAAAGATGGATGCCTTGGAGCCGATGTGAAGAACAGTGTCCGTACACTTCCAACTTTATGACTTTGATTGCTTTCTGACTGATCATCCTTGGATGTTATTTATGCTTTTATTTCCTCACATACTCACTCACTCTCCTCTCTACTCAGAACAGGCTCTTGTATTTCCATTACTACGTACGTGTCTTATTATCATCGCTCTCTTCTTCAGCAGCACACATTTCCATCGTGGATTTTCTAAATTCAATTTTATCATCGCTCTCCTCCTCCTTCCAAAATCTGGACTTTGAGGGGACAATAATATTATGAGTTTATTGCTGGACGACAACGACAGTGAACACTTCCTGTCAACTCAAGTCTCCCTCAGCCCAATAAGTATATGTGCACCGTCGTATTCAGCTGTTGACGTGTTGGCATGATAAATCCATTCACACGTTGGATCGTTTTATCACCATTAATCCTGTTGGGGCTTTATTGCGATGCTAATTACATTGTCAATTCTCCCGGGCAGGCCTGTACCTGAGTATTGATGAGTTTTAGACCAGTATATCTAGATCCGTCACTCACTTTTCGTCGTCTAATTAACCAGATAATTTTATTTACCATTCCATGGCTTTGACTGGAAGAAAATCAATCAGTATCAGTAGTGTCATTAGGGGTCGTCAAAATATCAAATGGGGAAAAGAATAATAAAAAAAAACAGAAATGGAAACGGAGGCGAAAAAGAGAAAATTTTGCAAGCATCTGTCACATTGTGAGAACATGCCTTGCTTCACACTTTGAGAAACGTCCATCTTTTCTTTCGTGCAGCTGAAGAAAAATGAGGATTTAAGCATGAAGCTGTAAAGACCTCCGCTCTAATTTGTCAATGAATCGAATTAAGCTGGAAAAAAGGAATGATGCAAGGAGAGGCTAATGGCGTCCATAAAAGTTGATAGCTTCTCATTGTCCTGGCTTGTTGTTATATTGCCTGAGGAAGACAACACTTAAGACTGTGAGAGTCTAATATGCGTCGTCAAGTATTTAAGACAGAAGACTGCGACGTTATGATACGAATGAATGAGGAGACAGTGGGAATGTCCATAAGATTCTTAAAGTCAGACTGTCCATAATGCCGGTCGGACAGGAAAGAAGGGAATTGAACGAGTGGGCCTGCACACTAATATATAAGCCCAATAAAATTCCTACTTATTGCATCAATTATAGCCCTCATCCGCTACGCCTGTAAAGGTGATCAGTAGCCTGACTTTGTGACAAGGGACTGCCTTCCTCAAGCTCCAAATCTACACTTCAAAGCCCTTAACTTTATGGACTTGACAATGATGAATTGACAAGATGCAAATTAAATAATTCTAATCATCATGACGCTGCGAGTGTGTAAAAACCTTCATGGGCTCTATAATCACCTCAGAGAATGACTCCACTATAAATGTCCACCTTTGCCCATTGCATTAGATTCCGGGAATTTGGATTTCTCTATTTATTCAGCCCCACAAGAAAGTTAGAACGGCATGAGCTCCATGGCTTCTTAGTCTTCCTCTACACTTCTCTATATATCCTTCCTACCAGTCCGATCGATAGTTTCAACAGTAGCAGACTTTACCCAGAACAATTTCCTACCGGAATGACTCCCATATGAAGCCCAACTCGCGTGGTAATGAAACTGCAGAAGGATCAATTCACTCTGTTATAACTACTCTCGGGCCTTGCGGAATAGTTTGCTCCCCGTGTCAAGTTGTTATGGGGAAATAAGCGGAGAGTCATGAGGAGGCGGAGTGGATGAGAAATCCTCCTTTTGTCAACACTAAGAAACAATTTACTCTGGAAATTTCGTCAAAGAAAGAGTCATAACAGTTTGTGATTTAGTGCCCGGCTGTGCCCCAAGCGGAACTTGAGAACACTAAAATCTCCTCTGAAATCACTACTTTTATAGGGTAATAAATCCGTAAATCAATCCCGAATCCCTGAATTTTTATCCGCATGACAAATATTCAATTTTCTAGCCCCTGTCATCTCGCTGGCTATAGCGTTTTATCTAGAATTGCGTCATAATTAAAGCCTTCTTTTCCATGGAGAAAGCACAGTTTAGTATTGCAACTTGGTACGTATTGTGAGGGCTTTGATGGCAATGCAACCACAGCTCATTCTCAAGCGCTATGAGGAGACTACTGACTGAGGGGAATTCAAAAGGCCTTATGAGTATGTTGGGATGCTTTTTGTGGTGGTGTGAGTGTTGTGAAAAATGACTCGTCTCCAGGGGGACTATTGCGTAAAGTTTGTTTAAACGCCTTGCCGTAGCTTTTGTGACGTGGAAGGAAATGGCACACATCATGAATACGAAATTATGAGAGGGAGAAGACGAAGAAGAAGGAAATGAGGGCGACATGAAGGAATGACAAGCCTCAAACCTTCAGATTCATATTCGCCTTGTTGAACAACTTGGAAATTCACAGCTCGTCAAGTCAGTCAGTCATTCTATGGAAAGTGGATGGGCGCGATGCTGTGTGTCTGTTCATACAGATCCGCACAACCCTCCCACATGATTATGAATCTTGCCATGTAATTCAGTCAGCCGAAGGGAAGACAAGATTCTCTTTTCTGGACTACGAAATGTCAAATTCGGACGGTTCCATGATGTCTTAATCGTTATAGTTGTGTCTTACTTTTCCTGCACAATCCCATCCTTCCAACGTATGTAGGCCTTGGGAGACAATGTTCGTTTCGCAATCATTTCATTCCCGAGCCAAAATCCCTCCCTACAGACTCGTTAATTGGCTCAGGGCTAACAAGAGGAGACAATTGCCATTCCACTTAATGTTATTGTCATTCCGCACTTCCAACTTTATTCATTTCCAACAACTTTCCAAGCTTTTCCCCTTGCCAAACTCATTGGCTGGCTCAAGTTTAATGGCTAAATATTACCGGATTCCTCTCCCATGGCTTTCTTTCTTTTATTACCAGCGAAACTTTTTGTAATGTTGATGCAGATGTGATTGAGAGGGCCATTTGCATTTGAAAATCCCTTGGAATATTCAACCAGAGATGACTAACTGCGTAGCAGCATAACTCGCTTAACTTCAATGGCCTCAAGTATTCAAAGTGTTCTATTGTTAATTTTTTTTTTACTTCGCCCGTTATTTGGGAAATTTTATCTTGTCTCATAGTGACTCTCCAGCGATTTGATTTATGAATTTATGGACCTTATAGTGAGCTAGAGCAGCCCTTTGCTTCGTCTTCTTCTTCTTCCGTATAGTCGCTTGCTTCCCTTTCACAATGTTGAAGACAAGACAAAGCGGAGGCTATTCCTTTGCTCAATGTCCGAGCCCGAGCTTATTTTACATACGTCCATAAGGACAACATGTAAAATGCGATTGTGTGTAATGAATGTTTCTTGTATTTGGGGCATGCGGGAGCGGAAAAAAAGAAGCATTGTTCCAACGGAATATTGATACTATAAAGAAAAAAGTGCCGCCGCTGGATGTGTAAATTTCAGTGGGCCATGTGTCCTCCAGACTGATGAATGGAGTGACAGGAGGACAACTTATGTTCTTCCTTGTTTTTTTGCACATCAATATAATTCAGTTTTTCCTACAATTCTCTCCCTCACTCCTTCACTTTCATTTTCCAGGAATACGAGGTAATCTTCACATGTGTCCCGTGTGTATTTCGGACGCTTGGGCAGAGAGACGAGGAAGAATAGCAAAGGGTTCAAACACTATCGACCATCTTCCACAGACGTCTTGAAATATACGCAGCCTCCGAACACATTCATCTTATAGGAAATGGATGAGAGAGACGTGAGGATGGTTTGTATGTGAGCTTATTGAGCGAGTGAGATGGATGCGGGATATGCGGAGAAGCTGGCGAAGAAGAGTGAGAGAGAAAAAAGTGAGAAGGAAAAACTCTTGTATGGGGAACAATACATTTTTTTCTGTGTCAATGCTATAAATGTGTGAGTGTGTGGACGTTGTGTAGTGTAATGGAGAAGTCCATCTATAACCGAGAGCGCGACTTTTCCGAGTGTGGACTTCGCCAGCGTACTTGGTTTGTATCTTGGGGGAACCCTAAAACCATTATGTTGACAGGTATATGGGAGTCATCTCAAAATTTATGAATTCGAGATATTCATGCCCGCCATCCTGCTAACACTTGGCCAGGCGCTTGCTTCTCTTCCCTGCGCCCATTTCCACTGCTACACACTATCTGCAATTAAGCCTAGCTCGTCCTCATCGTAGTCACAAAGGTCCAAGCCCACGCCTGGTGCACGTATTCCTTCTGTTTAGACTATTTACATGTTTTTCGGGGGTGTAGAGCTACAATTATTGTGACACTGCGGCTAAATACTCGGCACATGCATATTGTATTTATAGAATCTGAAGGGCTTTCCACAGTTTTTCTCGACTATTACATACAGTCATACAAAGTGCATGGAAAGGCCGTATCTAAATACATGCGAATGTACATACTGTAAATGTATACAAATGCATGCAAGGAAAACACTAGCGCCTACGCATATACACACACACACGTCTATTTCAGTAATTTAGACCGCCTGTGCACGTGTTTTTACAGGCGGTAGGCTTTCACACTGGAAATCAATGGAGTTTCATAGTTGTTTCTCGTCTGATGTAAAATATATGAGCGGGCGAGGCAAGTTTTTTCGCCCCCAGCTTTTTTAACCCTCCTGTCACATTTTCCTGTCCAACAGCACACAGATGGTCCGCTGACTTTATCCTTCAGTCGGCATCCTTCGTGTGTTCAATCACCTCATGCCGTGAGCCGACTGCGTGCCTAGTGTCATATCATACACAACGTATCAATATCCTCTCCCTTAAAAAGCCCATCCCTTTGAGCCCCAATAAAAGAGACAAACAGAAGCCGATTCATTTCTCTGTTCCAACTCTACTGGTTTTTATGTACACAATCCTATATGTCTTGAGCTGCTGGGTGGTGGGGCCCGAGCCATATAATCCATCATAAGCGCATGATTACCGAAGAGACGAGGAGGAACCAGGAGAGTGCCGCTGATTAGTTACGCAATCATATCTACACTCCCGTTCGTGGCATCCCCTCATTTCCAGCCATTATTCACTGACATCATCATTAGCGGAAGGTTATACTGCTGGCTCATGACATTACTGTAGTGCTCTTCGAATTTTCATTGCACCATGACATGATAATTTCCAGGTTCACGCGGACATTTCACAGTCAATTTTCACAGTATTTCCTCCAGAATTCTGCGGCGAATATCCAGTCAAATGTCTTCATGGATGTTAGCGTTTGGAAGATCTACATGAACAGTTGACGACCTTTGCTTGTTTGTTGACCTGATAAGCTAGGCGCGTCTTAACCGCATGAATTCGCCTCATGATCAAATAGCAACGGCATAAATTATGTCAAGTGTTATTTGGAGTTAACAACATCTGCTCAACTGGACGTTCAGCTTGGCCTCTGTAACTCTTGAATCAAGCTTTGCAGGCCCTCCACTTGTCTTTATCTTGTGAGCAAGGAAAGAGAACTGGTCGTGTGATAAACCTCCTTGGTTTTCATAGTTGAAATGATGACCAGATCTTCAGTGCGAGTAAATTCCTCACGTCATCAACTTGACTTAGTTCTTCTTCCACTTTTTCCTCACGTCAAATTATGACCAAGTCTATTGAGCAAGTTAATGGGTTGAATTACGAGGAATTCGCCTCGCTACTGGGCACAGTGGTGGAGCATTGTAGTCTTTGTGCAGCGGCAGTTTGGGCCTTGAGACCGTTCCAAAATGTCCAGGAGTTACATGCCAAGATGTCCAGTTTCATTGACGAGTTGCCTGGGATCGGTGAGTTTGACTATGTTGTATGCTAAAGAAGCCAAACCATTTCTGTGTCAGTTGAGCTGTTGAATAGATGTGCAACAAGACATGCAGTTCTATTGTCATGTTTACTGGTTCCTATGAACTCTTTTATTTCCTCCCAACACTGCTGATCTGTAACAAACGAGTGCAGTTGAGTCTGCTGAAAAGGCCTCATCCGACTTATTGCCACTTATCCCCATGTGATATTTTTCCCGTGAGAGCAATTATGTGTAGCCAGACTTCCCTCAAACTTACCCTCGCAGTCGCAGTGGCAATTGAGCTGTAAGGACAATCTTTGCCTACATTCATTCGCCACTGATCCTGAGCTTAAGTATACGATAGTTGGTGAACAGGAACTAAACAGAGGTCAACAATAGACTAAACAAGCTGTCAAAAATGGTCCTGAAATCTCCTAATTTTCTCCCGTAGGTCAGCAAGGCATTCTAAGACTTCACCCTGACTTGGCAGGTCGAATGGCCAAACTTGGACTTCTTACAGATGAATCGAAACAGGAGCAATTGGCCGCCGGGCTTGATACGTTGACAGAGGAGGAGGGCAATATGATGGCGGACTTGAATCAAAAGCACGTTAACTCACTATTCAAACAGGTCCGAATATATTGTTTTTTTGAATTTAATTATATGGTTCTATCCACAGATACAAAGCCAAATTCGGCTTTCCCTTCGTTATATGCGCTAGAGAGAACAAGAAGGATGCTATTCTTGAAGGACTCGCAAGACGAGTGCAAAACTCTTTGGAAACTGAAGTGACGGCAGGGATCGCGGAGGTTAAAAAGATTATGCTGCATCGTTTAAATGCCTTGGTATCTGATGCCATTTAATTGTGTTGATATAACTATTACTTTGATACCTGGATGCAATAAATGTTAGTCATGATGAGCATTATTGCAATAATGTTGTTGTTAGTTTAAGCGATTATTATTGACTGAGGATGGAGAACAACTTCATAAATGACTGTGACTACTGGGGAGTACGAGATGATCACAAGTGTAATTCAATTCAGTCAGTTGTCACTTCACACACATACAATGGCCCATAATCTCATTTATATTGTCTTCAATTGCACCACTTCACTTTACAAGCAGTCGGTCGTAAATGAGTCGGCCATTGAGCAGCGCCACTCTGTGGCTTTCTATGGCAACCACGACCATCTCGATGAAATTCAACTGAATACCCGCGATAATTCAAATGGTTTGAGTGAGTCGGCAAAATCACAATTTGACGGAAGTCATCGAGAGTAAGTGCCTCTTGTCGTTTTTCCTTTTTAAAAGTTGAAATTCTTACTTCCGAGTTAAAATCTCAAAATGAGCGCAAGCAAGACATCGTCTGATATGGAAACCCCAAGCCCTATGGTATACGGGTAAGTATTTTGACCCAAATATTATAATTTTTATTGAATTTGCAATCGAATCTCGAAAGTGCTGGTTAATAAATAAATCATTCCGAAATTCTATTGTTACTATGCAAATTCACTAAGTATGACTTTCATCATGGGTATACTAACTATGACTTCGAATTCTATTTTGTTTTTAGCCTGGGTGCGAATTCTAAAGCCAATAACTTGGTCTCGCAACATCCACTGGAAAAGTTTGAAAAGACAGTGAGTTTTTCTTCTGCTTGTACATATATACATTGTTGTCAGTGTAATGACTGACCTCTGTGATTTTGAAGCGTGTTAGAAAGAAGGGAATTGGTTTGATTATGACACGCAAATGTTTGCTATTCTAGTTCTGGAAACGTCAAGAGATGATGGAGTTTGATTTGCTTCGCAAGGTCCAAGGCTTGCATGCGCCACTGAAGCTGTCCATGGAGAGGAGGCTTACAATGAAAAATGGACATCTTCCATTCCTCCCACGTTCCAACGCTTCTCATGATGTACTTACAGGTGCGTTTAGTGAGATTAGGACATTAGAAATTTGTTGTCGTCAGAACTTAACTTGATAGGATTTTTTGTGTCTTAGGACGGGATGAACTCATTACCTTCGATGACTACTTGGGTAGCGCTGTAGAAGCTGAGCGAATGGGCCAACCTCATGCTATGGTGGAAAGACAGTTGGGATTGCTCTGAGCTAACCAGTAGGGTCAGGTTGTTTAAATACTGTCAATACTTTTCAACTTAAATGAATAATGTTCTATGTTTGCCTATATTGTATTTGGCTTGATGGCAGGCCTTTTCTAAAGTTTTTCCTGAAGTAAATCCAATTCATCGGAAGAGCGAAAGAGCTTTTTTCATTACACGTCCATTAGCTCATCCTGAAAGTTCGTTATATGTTATATATATATTGAAATATTAGACATTTTATTCAATCTTAAAAACATTTGAACGTGACATAAGTCAGCAACTAGCAACTCTCAATCTTATTCTCAGCAGTCTTGCGTGTATTTGGCACTGCAATTTGTCAAGTAATTACGTTGTGCTTACAATGGAGACATCAGTGTGGTGCATTACATATTATGGCCTTAACTAAAATAGCACGTGAAATTCTGGTAAAATATACAGGCTTGCATCGGTTAGCATCATCGTTGGATCTCTCCAGTTTGAACTTTGGTACACCTTATAAATAAATAAGTAGCCAAATATCTCAGCGCTGCTAAGCATACATCCTATGCAGAGCTCAGAATCAAGTGGCTCCTGATTAAAGAGCGACTACGTCAGGTTTCTTAAGATCAAGTTGTCCATTTGAAAATACACTGGGACTGAAATACCCTTGATTCCCTGCGTAATTTTCTGTGACGGGAGAGTCACACTTGTTAGCTCCCTCAATATCACTAGTTTGTTCGCTGGAAGATGAGGAGAATCCGCTGTCATTTTTCTTCCTACTGTTGACTCGAATTTGCATTTCTTCAGGATTCCTATTAACATTGCTACTACTTGAGTAAGTCTCGACGGTGCCGCCTGTAAAACTGAGTCTTTTGTGCTCATGTCCTGGTGACTCTACTACAAGAGATGCTGACAAATCAGGCATGATGCCTTCAAACATTGGAATGGGCTGTGCCCTTTGACTTTGATTCGAAGAAGGAAGGACAAGGCAGTTTCCTCCAGATAGCTTTGAGACTTGAACTTCTGTGATCGGCGTTGGACTGGTTCTAGGCAGAGTCTCCGCCTCCGACATCCCTGATGACGGCCGTCTGTCCATATTCATGAACACATAGCCCGCATTGTTTGCTAGTGGCTGAATTTGCGATCCCGTCCCCATGTTCTGGTACTCACTGCCCTCGGTACTCATTGGGGACTCTGTGCACCCATCAGAGAGCATCCGGGTGATATGCGAAACATTGACGTAACCTACAAAAAGAAACTTGGAATTAAAGATAAAACGAACAAGCATGGAGATCTGACTCTCAGAATAATGTATTTAGCTCCTGATTGTTATTCTGGGTCTACTTGAGTTTTTTTGACCAACCTGGTGACGTCTCCCGAGGTAGGATGGTGTACTCCTCGCGGGCCATTTGCAACAGGTAATCCGGCTTATCCGCAAATATTGCCTTGTTGGCCTCATCGTACATCTCGTGCATCTTCAGATAGCGCCGCCGATAAGCATCGTCCAGCATATCCCGTAAATTATTAACGATGACCGAGAACTCCGGACGTTCGTCTGGGTTCTCGTGCCAGCAGCTAGACATGAGATCGTAAATGGCTGTCGTAGCCAACGGCGGCTTCTCCAAGCGACCTCCGTCCTTTAAGAATCTTTGGAACTTGGAATCCGCTCCCCATCCTGTTTTTACAGAAGGACTCATTGATTTCTAATTCTTACATTTGTAAAGAATGCAGATCACTTGCCAGGGTAAGGAGTTTTCCCTAATGTGAAGATCTCCCACATGGTCACGCCGAAACTCCAGACATCTGACTTGGTGGAGAAGCAGTAATCCGTTATTGACTCCAATGCCATCCAGTGGAACGGGAGCAGTTGCTCCTAAAATGTTTTTCATTATCAATTAATTCGTGGTTACTTTTTTAAAAAATGAAACAATGAAATAACTACTAACCCTATTGGTTTTCTTGTACAAGCTTTCATAAACTTGGCGAGATAAACCAAAGTCACAGATTTTGGCAATCTTGTCTTCAGCTACGAGCACATTTCTTGCTGCCAAGTCCCCATGGAGAATCTAAAGTAAATAAAATGAGTTTTTAATTTCAAAGTAAATACATAAAAGTTTGTTTGTTTGATGTCAATGGTGACAGAGGGCACACTCACATGTCTGGTAGCCAAGTATTCCATCCCACTAGCAATCTGAAAAGCCCAAAAGATGAGGTCGGTCGTTGAGATCGGCTCCACATCCATCAAATCTTCATCTTGGTAGTCATAACCATTCACACTGGACGTCCCATGCCCACCCGTTATGGAATTGGGCAAGTAGCTGATCTCGGTGGCACAACTTGGAACGTTGCTATTATTGCTGGCATAGTAACCAGTAGGATTACTGCCGCCACCACCACTGCCGGAACGGTACGCCGCATTATTGGCAATTGGTGTGGGGGAATTAGATGCTATCTCTTCCAACAATCGGTAGCCTTCTGGGGCTGTTCGTGTTGTTGACTCACTGTCGACAAATGTAAGTGTTGCGTAATTTAATCTGCTTCTACATCAGCATTATTACAGAGTGCAGAGTAATACCAAACCCAGTACGTTGTGTTAGATCATATAGAGTCCATAGCAGCAGCACCAATCCCCCGAAGCCAATTAAAATAATCATAAACCAAAAACTACGATTAGTCATGCTATATACAATATTAATGTGTGTAGTTGCGCAAATTATTATCATGCCATGCTCAAAATTACGGGTTACAAGCCCACGTGCTCTTCTAAAATGTAGCTATACGCATGCACTTATATTCGTTCAAAGGCATTACCTGGGTGCAACTGTACTAGCGCAAACGTAAGATTCCGTGTCAGGGTCCCTCTGGTCGATGAATGTTTTCTTACGCTGAAGTAAATATTTTCGCAGATTTCCAAAACGACAATATTCCACAATCACAAACAAGTCCTCTGCAAGTTCACAACAAATATTTAGTTAATTCGTACTGACTTTTTACTTCAAAATGCATCTAGTAGTCTCGTGCTACTATGAATAGAAATCCTCAAGTGGCACTATACTTACTCTTGGGAAATCCCTCAGTGCAAGCTCCTAGAAGATTGACAACATTCACATGCTGTCCAAGGTGGCCCAAAATCTTTAATTCGCCAATGAGCGCATCTAAGCAAGTTTGATCCTCTCCAGACTTGACCATCTTGACGGCCACAGTGGTCCTGGCCTCATCTTGTTTAATGCCGTCGGCTATAGCCTTCAGCACACGCCCGTAGGCTCCACCGCCAAGGTGTTCACCTGGAAAAACAACAAGGGTTTAAGTAGCTCATCATGATGTTCATGTTATTAAATCTATAAGGAAAAAGTTAGTGGAAATAATGAGGGATTTCCGGTAGATGAGCCCTCTCTACTTTGAACATGCGTGTATGCCTTGGTATTTTATGACGAAATAATAGTACCTAGTCGAAGCTTAGCCCGAGGGAATTCCCAGCGTGGATCATATGGAAGGAGGTTAATCTGCTCACTAACCGGCAGATGTGGATTAATTGCCTCAGGTTTACCATTTATTAAATCCTGATACTTTCGCTTCCATATAAGAGCCTCGGATTGCTGTTGAAAATAGTAGATTTGTATTAAGACTTCTTTTATTATGGTATCATGAATTGAATGTAATACCTTGATGCGATAAAATTTGTAGCCGAAGTAGAGGATGAGAATGACCATGGCAGCAAGGAAAATGAGCGGTATTTTCCACCATAAGCTTGAGCCGGACCGTTCTGAAGAAACACAAGCGATCTTATGAGGCAAGAGCCAAGAGTGATTGAAGCGAAGGGCGAAAGATATTAGTTACTATACCTGAGTACTCAATCAACATATAAGTCTCTTGAACGTCCCCATTGTCGGCACGGCATGAGTAATTCCCATTATATTCTGGCTGAGTGGGGATCTGCAGAGCATGAAATTGGCTTTTCGAGGATTTTACTAAAAGCTGTTTGAATTCTGGATCCCATTGATCTGATGGCACCCCGTCCTACAAATTAAAAACAGGCTATTATGTAACTGTCAAGATTTCGTGTTGAAATTAACACTCGCACCTTCAACCATTGAAGGGTTGGCTTTGGTAGTCCGTCTGCGTTACAAATCAGTGGTTCTAATATATCTCCGGCTCTTCCGGATAACATGGTGTTATTTAGATTCGTAGGATAAGTGAAACTGGGCTTCTTGTGGGCTGTTAAGAAGAGAGTTCAGTTTTAAAAAACCTGATTCACCTCTTATAGAAATTAATAATTCCGTACCTCGCACGTTAACAAGTTGTTTCTTCTCTGATGAAGTACCCTCATATGTCTGTGTGACGCAAGAATATATTCCTCCGTCGCTTCTTTGGATTTGCTGTATGGACAGTCGAACTGTGATGGACCATGGGGTGTCTAGTTGTGTAACTTGAAAACCTAACGCAGTAATAGAAATTCTTGTAGACATCGTCACTTAGGCTTTGCTTACAATGTTCTGGGAATTATTTACGCTCGTTGCCATCTCCGGGATTCAGTGATTTCCAATCGTCTCCATTCATAATGCGCCACTGTGGTAGTTTAAACTCCATCTTGCTCACGACACAATCCATATGGAAGTCAATCTTTTCCACAGGATCTTCTGTGGGAAGGATGTCAAAGCCGGTAGACGTTGGGAAATCTGGGAGGTAATGATCACAGCCCTACTCATTTTTTTTCGCATTCACGGTTTACACGCTTTTTTCCGCATCAAGCTTCACAGGACTTACCCACAACTTTGACTTTCAATTCCGTATCAGCATTGCCAAGCGCGTTTGTGCCATCACAAATCACGTAGCCATAACTGTCGATTGTCATTGAAAGTGTGGACTGCATTCCCTGTCGTGGATTATCGTACTGAGATCCTCTCACCTATGTTTATAATCAAATCAGTCACCAGCACAAGGGCGTAAATGTACAAAAACTCACCTGATCTTTCGTTGGCATCCTAATATTACAACTTCCATCATCACTTGTTTGACCAGGCTTGGAATCACACCGATGAATTGTCCAGGACACTGAAGGATATGGGTAGCCATCCGCTAAACAATCGAATTCCACCGTGCTATTGTAAAGGTAGTAATCTCCTCCCATTAGCGATGGAGCTTGTTCAACTGCTCTTAGGGTCAAGTTTGGCGCATCTGTAAATTAAGTACGTAGGTGTTGATAACAAAATCTTTGGAGCTGAGGCTGAAAGAACTCACACAACACAGTCAAGTTGAAAGTTGCCGTGTCATTCATATAGTCATTTGACGCCCAGAAAGTGTACATGCCAGCATCTTCCGGTTGCACGTCTTTAATGACCAAATTAAAGGTCTTCTTATCGGGGGAGCTGAGGTTGTATCTACGGTCTTTGACAGGAACTCCATTCTTGAGCCATTTCTGTTTGCGAGCAAGAGGAAACGCGGATATGTTCATGGTCCACTTGGCCGTCCCTTTCTTCCGCGTCTCCACGTGCTCTTCGTTCGGAGTAACTTGGATGAATTCCTGCCCAAGGTCTAAGCAAATCAATGGTCAAGGTAAATTAGAAAAACAAACACAGAAAATAAATTCCAACATGCTGCACTTCATTTGCAACTATTTCATTAAAAAAAATTACCATAAACTTCTACAGAGTAGTTGACCGATTTTGGGGCCTGAAATCCCTTCAAGTCGAGCTGACAAACATAGTCGCCGCCATCTTCCTTAGTTACGTTCTCTACTGTCAGCACCGATTCATACACGGTGAATGTTGGTTTCGTTTGAATTTCTTTCGGTGTAGTATTCCCTTTCGTTGCTCTTGTAGACTAATAACAGTAACGTATTGAATCATGTTATTATGACGTAGAAAAATCATGCTACAATGATGGCGGACCTCGGGACATTGCACTTACATTAACAACCTCAGGCTGAATCCACTCCAACTTAAACAGAGGGAAATGGCCCGTTCCTTTTGGGATGTCAATGGTGCATTGAAGTTTGAAGGTATCGCCAGTTTTAACTCCCTCTCCGATATCAGGTGTAATTTTTGGTACTTGTTTTAAGTCTCCTGTGAATAATTGGATTCAAGAATAGGATAACCATCTAAAAGTACACACTACAGGACTTGTTTTAGAAAGCGAAGAGCGGCTATGTAGCAAAGAATCCCGCAAAGCGAATGATGACAGAAAGCAGTCGATGCCGAAGAGCACGTCGTACCGTAGACGTGAAGGTATATCTCCATTTTTTCTGACATGTTTCCCCACTTGGCATTACAAAAGTATGTTCCAGTATCTTTCAGCGAGATGTTATCAAAAATGAAGCCCGTGTAGTGGTTGTAAGAGACTCCAGGAGTGGTCACAGGGTCAATAACCTCCTGCAAAAATACTCTTGGTAACTATTTACATTGTCTCACTCACACAAACACCTGTTAGTAGGCATGTCTGATTGATTTCATTCTTTATAGTATTATGGTACATTAACAATGTGTCAATCGTCACTCCCAATTACTGCAGTTGATCGCAAAAGTCTGAACCGCTCATCCAATAAATTCAATTAATAATAATCGCATACGCTGATGATCATCACAACAAGGCGTATAAGCAGCGTCGATAAGGCCGAGTTCCTAAGAAGCCTATATAGATTCTGAGAATTGCTTATCGCAGTTCTCCACACCAAGTACTCATCATGAGAGCGAGAGCATATTACAAGGCATTAATTGGGAACAGTACCGCAAATTTCCCGAATATAGTCAACCATGAATAATTTTATAAATAGTATTCCTAATTCGAGCTGTAATATTAATTTGATCAGAACAGAAACGGCCCGCGCATAATTTCAACAAAACTTTGTACTCAATTAGCCGCATCATTTCCGCAATAAGAATTAATTGGCAATTTTAATTGCTTGGCATTATGGACTGTATTTTTTGGAGGCAAAAAGTGTGGTCTCTGCGGTAAACGTATGAATTTGATCCTACACATCATAACCTATCTAATATAACGACGACGCCGATATTTCAAAACAAAGAGAATTTTTTCAATCCAATCACTCCAACATTTATAAAAATGTGACTATCGACTCACTGGGTTTGGTGGATCAAGTTCGACCGAGATGTTGGGATGAGACACTCGACAGGGGAATATGACGGTTGTGCCCACGTAAGCATTGACATATATGGTATGAATATATTCATTACTCGGTTTGTTAGTTGCAAATAGCGATTTGGGATCTATCCAAAGAGAAAAGCAGATGTTTGATTGATTAGTTTCCAAATGATTCCCCGCTATAGAATAAAGCCTTGCCGCTGTATAAGCTCTGCTCAAGAAACACTGCTGGTAGGTAATACAACGACCAGTTTTCCATCTTTGTTGTCTCACGGCTCAAGTTCCAGCTCAAATAGATCCCTCGAACCATATAACGTACCTGCAACAGTGAGCAATACTGACTCATGTATAGTTTCATCGTCTATCAATTTGCAAAGGTAAAGATCCGCATTCAAGCCTTCCACTGCGGCAATGGAGAGCGTTGAAGAGTAGAGATAAGGTCCCGAGACGTAGGTCTGATTTTGAATTTCCACATTATCATGGGCCTGTGAAACAAGGAGCAGATGACATTAATTCAAAGAAAATTCGTCTATTCCAATGAGCCATTTTGGAGGCACAAGCCACAAAATATATGACACCATATAAAGTTTTTATTGCTGTCATCGCCATCCTCCTCATAGCCCCAAGTCCAATGTCATTGCCGACGCAATTCGCAACTTCAAATCCCCACATCTGGCCCTGGCCTAGACTTTTTGGCTAATGAATGACAACGGAAATGAATGCTCCCGTGAGTCATTTGTTGACATGTCAACATTGAAAACAGGAAGAGACTGATGAGTCCAGCCAAATGACATCAACGACTCCATCAGAATACCCCAATCAATCCCTATTATCTCGATTAATGAGCCGATAAGACCTCTATTCACGGCGTACTCACAATTAAATTAAATACCCCCTTACGTTCAGAGAAAGCATTACCTTTCCAATATTGAAATAGTTCCAAACAATGGGCTGATTAGCAAAACACGTAACGTTCCAGCTTTCGTTCGTCCTTTTTTCCACCACCTGATCCGGCGGTACCAACACTGGCGAATCTGCCCCAAATGCAACCGCACTGGCCAAAAGAACTGGAAAAATAATTAAAATTTCCAGTAAAAATCCTTCCATGACACTAATGATCGGCATCATGACTATCCTCTCAGCCAACTCGCACTCTTGCGGGCTAAGATTCACAGTTTAAATTAAACTAGGATGAGGAAAGTCCATGAGAAAGTGAGAAATGGAAAGTTTTGACTGAGCTTGAGCGTTTTGCCTGCGATTTTAGATAATGAAGGGTCCATGCCACATGCCACATAGAGCGGATGCAATTGCTGATAAAAGTTGAGCGGAAATAGGAGCAAACATGGTGTGGCTTTTGTGCACTTGTCTGGTGACATACGCATTCTGTGGTTTCCCCTCTACCAGTACTCACTGTTAGACACTATTTGATGGATATTTTTTGAGGAAAAATCAAGCCTTTTCCAATACGGATACGTACTACTCTTAGAATTTGGTCTGAAAACCAATGACCTTGCCATTGCAACATGCAGGAATGTCTTTCTTGGAATTCATCACCTCTTTCCCTTTCTTCCATCCAATGCATGGTTTTCCATTTCAAAGAAAATTTCCCCTTCTATTCTGATAGACAAACAGCAGGTTTGATGTTCATTTCATTTGAAAACTGCTTAAAATCAGACACACTTCCTTCCCTAGTGTAAATAAACGTGGCTCTAATTATAGACCTCATACACCCGCACTCACATGCCGGCTAGAGCCATGAAGCCCAACTTACCCAGTAGGCTACACTGCAGGAGGTGAATTTCCATGGGAACTGTATGCATCAAACCGAATCTAACCACTGTACTCTTCTTGGCACATTCATGAGGACTCCCTGTAGACAATTATTGTGGTCTCCGATTCACAAAACACTAACTATTACTTGCCGACAGCCACTACATGTAGTACACACATTTAAGGTGGATGTAACCGCAATGGCCGATGTTAGTACACTGACTGAGTGAGTAGCCGATAATTAGACGAAGACTACTGGCAGTGTCTAAAACTGTTTCTAGTGCGCACTTGTAAAAAACACGAAGTCGAGTTCAGTATCTAAGCCTTCATCCGCTGTTTCACAGAAGTTTCGCTGTCACGAACGAGATATTGCCCAGAAGATAGTGACGAAGAACGGAAGAGTAAGGCAGTAGCCACACTGTTTGTTTACTGGGGCGATTCTTGAAAACTGGAGGAAATGTTGTGTGGGTGGAAATCCCGGCAGATTTCTCTCCACAATTCTTCACGTTCTGAGCTCAATACTTTTTTCTCCTTTCTTGCATTTGTGGCAGCAAATTCCCTGACATGTTGACAGTGATTCCAGGAAGATGTCCAAGGAAGTGGTACCTTAGATTAAACTCTCAGGTGGCTGGAGATGATGTTGTAATTTAAATGCAAGGCCAGTTTATGGGAAGCCGTGCTAATGATATTGTGGAAGCAGAAGCATGTTTATTCTGCGAATTGTAAGCGCGGGGACGAGAACCTTGCTGTAATGTAGACACGACTGGGAGTGCGAAAGAAAAAATTAACGTGGATGTATTATCTCTTCATAGCTTCATAAGCTGTCCAAGGACCTTAGCAGGGGGAACAAGTCATATAGCTGGCTAACTTGTTTCGCTGACGTAATGTATTTTCCTCTTTTTTTCTGCATCGCAATCAAAAATCTCTGCTCTTTATCCGTCCACCACTTCTGAGTAGGTGCTATGCGTAAGCCACTGGCTTGAAGGTTCAAGTGTAATCAGCGTATACATTCAACATTAAACGTGACTCATATCATGAGGCGCTTGAGAATGTCCGTAGGTCTTGCCATACCCTGCAGCTGCCATCTATAAAGAAACAAAATGATGCGTCTTTTACTGCTGACAATAATAATTAGTTTTTTAATGGCGCGTGGTCCACCCTGAGGTATTTTAACAAATATTTACATTCTATTAAGGCTTGTTTCTGTAGCAGGCTTCGCAATCCTCAGAACTCTAGAGAAGACAAATGCAGCGGCTGATGTCGTATGTAAAGATGTAGATGTAATATGGATGCGCGTGGCTCAATGAACCACTGGAATGAGCTTTACGACGTTTCGCCATTAGCCTGTGAAATTCTGTAAAAATGAGTTAATCGGCGTGAAGCTATTATTTTGTTGTCTAGCATGCTTCTTCCATTCCATATTTACGGAGGAAGTGTTAATTACAAAAGCCCTGCAGTTTCATGCGCTGACGGCATAGCTCAAACTCATGGAATATCCGAAGCTTCAGAAGGGTAGATTCTGTCATTGTCGTCATTAGCGTGCGAACGTAATTTTAGAACAGGTACTGTGACACAACAGGAAGTACAGGATGCTCTCACTGTTCGACAAATTTATTTCCATTAGCACTTAGACTGATATGTGTTAGTTATTTCGACCAATAAACAGGTTCATTCTTTTAGCTATTATGCTTCCTCATGGCGGCTAAAGAATATAACGTGGTACAAGATTGGACAAGTTCATGTAAAAATTCTATGAGAAGAATCAGGATTTAAAACAGGGTTGTTCGTTGGTGAAGCATCTTCTCGCCTTTACCTACTCTAGTCAATGTAACGCAGAATGGACAGAAATGTCAATAGAATAAGTTTGTACCGAAGAAACGTTTGTTTGCATGTAAAAACTAGTTACGTCGACGTGATGGTTCTTGTATTTGTGGCACCAAATTTTCCTGACTTGTTGACAATTAACCTATGCAGATGCCAAACGAAGTAAGTAATGTCCAGTACAATACAAGTAATGCATAGCACTTTCGGATTAAACTCTCAAGTGACTGGAGAAGACCTTGTATCTTGCAGCACGTACTGAAGAAGCATTCGGTAAGCATAATTAACATTTTAAGAAACGCATTTACCGATATACGTTTAGGGTAATTTGTAGAAAGATGAGATACTGCCAAAATGCCTTTCCATCTTCGAGGAAGGTTTCTTTGTCCACAGAATTCTTAAAAATTTGAACCGGACCCTAGATGCTACAACGTAATTGGATGTACACTAAAATTCCATGGAAATGTTGAATTATATGCAGATAAACGACAGAGCAATCGGATGACTTCAATCGAGAATTCTAGTGTTATTGAGCAATGTGGAAAACCGACACATCAGGTAGAATATACAGATTTTTAAAGTTTTAAATCACATCAATGTTTCTCCTCTCATAAAAGTAGAATTCAAGTTATTATTATTGCGATACTACAAGCTACGTCAATGCATATACTCCTGCAGTGACAGGCGATAATAAAAGTTCCATAAAAAATTGTACGTGATCTTGAAGGCTCAAGATAAATCTCACTGGTTATTTAAAAGTACGACTATATCACTTCAAACGTATGAGTAAAAATCTGCTACGCATGCTAGGATGCGTATGGGAAAAATGCTGCACGTTAATTGAGGTATTTCCGGCACTTCTTGGTCCCACAGGTACATGGAATCTTCTTGTCAAAGTCTTCTGGGGCGAACTTGTAATCATACGTAAGTTCTTCTCCAGCACGGATTTTTCGCTCAGCGAAGATCAGAATGTGTTTCTTTCCAAGAATGTCCACTGCTTTCGATTTGCAATTCGGCTGTTTTTCAAAATGATGTCACGTTAAGCATTTGAAATAGCAACTGGTCTACATACATTTAAGGAGCTGACATACCTCGCATGAATGATTGATGAATCTTGCTGCGTTCCCTTTCATCGTGGCGTCAATGATGACATTTTCGTCGATTTTGAAAAAGTAACACCCGATTCCTTTAGATTCATAATACTTCTCTCTTCTATCACTCAAAATACTTCGGATTAACTAGAATAAAATTTACCATATTTCCATATCATATGAGCCTCTAAATGAACTTGTATGGGCACTGGAAAATATCTTACCTCTCCAGCATATTCGATAATGATGTCTCCTTCCTGGAAGTCCCGTCGAGTAAATAGCCCTCTTCCATGAATGTCCGAGTAGTACACGACAAGAGTATTCTCTGATTTCTCTTTTAAGTTCCTAAACCGCATAGCCAGTGGGAGGTCTTGTCTTCCCCAATCACTCGGTCTATTATTAAAAAATAAACATTATGTCACTCCATAACAATGCTTTCTTGATCAGCTTACGTTTCGATATTCGGAGGAGCTTTTCGATGTTGTGATGCCAACCATCCGAACATGTCAAAGGGTTTGCGAGACTTGAAACCCTCCGTTCGAGCACATCCTGTGGGGTTGACTGGTGCCAAAGCGTCGTCAGTTTGTGGCGTGTGGAATCGAAATCGATGCTTCTCCACCACTGAATTTGTCCCAGGAAGCTGTTCCAGAAGGAACTGGACGGCCTGATGAGTGAGGCCTAGCATGTTAAAGCTGGCAGCGGCATCTCTTTGGTTCTCTGAAAGAAAACGGAAGTTCAATTTATCAACGTCAACAGTCGACTCTTCTCATCTCAAAATTCTCCAGCCTTACAAAGGAACTTACCTGGTAGAGAAATATTTGTCACCGGGTACGCCAACGGGGGCAAATTATGTTCTAGTCTGGTTCCTTGAACGATTTCAAAGATGTGTGCCCAAACTGCTCGCACATCACTAGATCGGAAGAGTACGGTGTCGTTGCACTTCACTTCATAAATTATCACTGCCCTGTGGGTCTGAAAATTCAGTACAGTTGATTAGAATTCATCGTACAGCTTCATGATTTCACCATATAGCTCGCCAGGAAAAAATAGCTCACCTGTCTCGCCTTGCGAGTGAAGTCCTCGGAATCCTGATTTTCCTCTGAAACTGGCACCGTGCAAACAAGCCCTTGCTTCTCATCGTAAGTGATGATAGGACTCTTCTGCCCTGCTTGTCCCTTGACAATAGGAATAGTTTGTATCAAAGGAACCACGACCACATCAGTCGACGTTCCAGCCTGCTCCCCGCTGGTTATTCTGGCTTTGATTTTCAAACTCCTCATCGCACCGGACGACTGAATCCCAGACTCTCTGATGTCATTTATTGAGTACGAGTCACCACCCTCTTTCCTCTTCAGCGTCACTTTAATTGATTTTGTTTTCACGTCCACTCTAGGATCTTCCACCACTTTCTCAATAACATCCTCACAGCCAAGTTCGGATCCCTTGGAATTTTCATCCTCCATGATAGTCTGAAGCATCGGCTGCCCTGGCAACTCGCTCCCTTCATTCAAAGTCGGTGTATCATTGGATACGTTATTAGTACTTGCCCTCTGGCCAAGAGGTGGATTAAACAAACCACTCTGATAGAAAGAGGCCAGGGTAACAGGGATGCTGTTGAAATTAGCTTCAATTTGAGCAATCTGATTGGACATTTTCTGAAGAGGATTCTCCAGGGGACGAACCACGGCAATGTTGGGACTAGAGATGGGCACTTTACTCGGTGTCACGGGCTCCTGACTGGCTGGACTTGGACTACAAAGCATTGTTGTGATGTTTTGATTGATTTTCGGCGGTGATGTCGTCACTGGTACGCAATACTTTGGCTGTATTAAGGCATTCTTCTTCAACATCGGGATTCTACTCGGACTCAATGGCCGTGGTTTCGGAGAGTTTGGTCTTACGGCCAGATTCGCAGTGCCTCCTGAGATAAACTGAGTGTGAATTTCTGCAGGTGGAGCCACGACCGGTGGAGTTACCAATGCTGACTTCGCTTGCAAACACTTGAGGCAGGTGCAATTAGGAAGTCCGATACAGATTTGTGGCTGCGAGGGATACGTATAATTGGACGAGGTAGGCAACATGGTTTGTGTGTTATCAAATGGATTCGCTGTTGGGACAGCAAATGTTGCATTCTGATTCCCTGGCCCGTTTACTGGTAAGACACCAGGCGGGAGCAAATTGGACAAGTGTGCTATAGCACTTTGGTCAACTTTTACTTGAGATAGGGCCTGGCTGCCGTTAGATTGGAGACCAGCGGGAGCTGGGATAGCTGCTATTGCATTTCCTTGCTGAACCAATATGTAGGTGATACCTGCACTGTCTACTAGCGTGGGCTGTTGGTTTAGTTGCGCAGCAACTCCGGACGTTAGAGAAGACTGATTGGAATGATGAGGACAAATGTGAGGACCAGGCCCTGGGGCCACACTGTGGCTAACTGAAGAAATATTCAGTTGCTGATGAACAGTTGAGGGTATCATGCCATTGCTTGTCAACGTTCCTTGCTGTGGCTGCGGTTGGAACAGATCAGATTGTATTTGGTTGTGCGCTGGAACATTCTGTGTTGCTTGAAATCTCATACTCAAGTCATTCCCAGGCAGCTGGACTTGGTTCTGGCCCATTGCAAAATTTTGCGATCCTTGGGGGAACATTCCATTAGAAATCAGCTGATTTGGTTGTGGTAAGGAGGGCATAGATGATAAACTGTCTACAAGATGATTTTGATGCGGCATCATAGATGATAAATGTTGGTTAGTGTTCAGTTGATAAGGCATATGATGCTGCTGATGTCCATGTGGGATTTGCAATGGATTGTTATTATGTTGAAGTTCTGGTCCAGGGTACGCTTGCTGAAACTGATTTTGCTGTTGATGCAATGGCAAATATTGAGGTAGTTGACTTTGTTGCTGAATATTGTACCCCTGAAGCATTGCTTGATTAGAAATCTGTTGCATTTGATCTCCAATCATTCCATGTGGAAATTGCAAAGACTGAAATGAGTTGATGGAAGATATTTCTTGAGGTGCTTGAGAAGGGGCGATGGAAAATGACGGATCTTGCAAATGATGTGACTGTGTATTTCCATACACATTCTCAGGCAGTGGTATCGAGCTGAGTGAATTAACCTGAGGGAACTGGGCAGTATTACACATGGGCGCACTTAGTGTATTCTGTTGCGTGTGGTCCACAGACCCATACATGGGTGACATTGTGTCGTTGTTGTTCCCGTAAGTTGGAATGTATGTGGTAGGTCCGTTTTCCTCTTGCAATGAGCTTTGACTGTGGCCTCGTAGATTCTGCGGAGATAGAGGAAATCCTGTAACGGTGTTGTAAACCGTCACATCAGGAGGTAAGCGAATGGCTGATAAGCCTGGATCCATTGGCTGTGGAATTGAAGAAACCTCCGGAGAGGACTGCGGACCGGATTCTTCGGTTGGAGTTTGAAGTATAGCAGCGGTCGGGACTCCGTGCATCATCACATTAGCGTCTTTATAGGATTCATCACCAAAAGTTGTTCCGACTGTTGAACTTTCTTGATACAGTGTTTCATCCTGAATTTCCATACTTGATGAAGAAATGATACTCTCTGAAAGCGTGCTCTGTGCGTGGCATTCAGTATCAGCAATATCCTCCTTAGCAATCTCATCCATCGGTACTGTTTCCATGACTCTGTCTGCTGGTACAACAGCCACAGGTTCCAGATCAATAATCTGGGAAATCATAGGAGAACGAACGGCATCGCCGATGCTTTCAACTTCTTCAATAACGTCATCTTCCTCGATTATCTGCACATCAGAGTCATCGAAGGATTCATCCCCTGCAGAACTTCTTTGTTTATCACAGACTGAGGGATCACTTCTTTCCACAACGTTCCCACTAGAACTGTTTTTTTGCGTCTCAGAATTAGACTCCGTTTTCTCCGCCTGATCGCTGAACTCTTCTGAGCTGCTGTAGGGAAAACAATTGGTCATATGCTTCTGTAAACTTTCCACTGTTCGGTAACTGTTCTTGCAGTTCGGACAAACATTTTCCTCGGAATTGTCACCAACACTTGATACGGACTTGGTATCACTTCTCTTTGAACTGGTTGCTTCTGCGATGCTCGCATCATCCATGGCGACTTTTTTCTGCGGACTAGTCGACTCGGTCTTCTTAGGCCTTCCTCGTCCTCGTTTACTTTCCACTGGCCCTGCTCTCGCAGCCTCGGCACGGGGTTTTTGAGGGGCCTTGGCCGATTTACATGACCGACTGTGCTTGTCCATTGCCATTTTGTTCGGAAATGTCTTGTGACAATTTGAACATTTGCAGCTGTCTTTCTTACTATCTCTGCTCCTGAGGCGTCTATCTGTAGCAGCAGCAGTAGTAGTGGTAGCAGATTGAGTAACGTTCTTTCCTCTGCCCGACTGGTTTCTCGTCAACCGTGGCTTCAGCTCGGGCTCTTCTGAGCTCGAGGTAGAAGTCTCGGTTACAGTTTCTTCATCCTCGCTGTTCACAGCGCTGTTCGTTGAGGAGCTTGGTGAGCTGCTAGATGAAAAAGAAGCTTCAGAAGAACTATCATTCACTGCGCCATCCAGCATACTTCGGAGCAATTTCCGTCGCATGTCGTCATCAACTAAATTGTTGTTGCATTTGAGACGCTCTTCAAAGGCTCGGAATGAGTCCATAGGCTTCTTCTTCTTCTTCGTGAGTTTAACTTCATGTTGTACAGATTCAATCTGTGATAGTATTTGAATATCTTGAAGGAGCAATTCATTCAAATCCCGCATTCGTTCGTACAGGCGTAAATAGCTGCCTACGGTCAATGGCTCAACTTCGACGCCATCGTCTATGAACTCGTTGGAATACCCGTCGTAATTATTATTGCACTCTACAGTCTCCTGGTTCCGTGCTTGCGGGAAAGTTGGGATCCACTCTTCGTTGTACTCATCGATGAGACGGGGTGCCGTATCCAACCATTCATGGAATGATTTCATTTGGCTCATTTTAGCCTTCACGATATCATCTCGATCAGAATGGTTGATCACAATGTGAAAATCTTCGGAAGGGTCGAAAGAATACTGCGTGAAGTCCTTGAAAGTATCTTTGGGAACCGCTGCGGATATTTGGTAGGTGGATTTCCTCCAAGGATTCTCATATGACCAGTAAAATCTCGTGCATTCGTACTGGTTTGGAACCAACGCTGTAGTTGTGGCATTGCCCCCTACATCTACAGCATTACCGAGCACATCTCCAGAAATGGGAAACACTGAGATTGGGAGTATGTGACCCAATACATCAACTCGCAAAGATCCGATAAAAACTCGAATTTCCACAGACGACACCGGCCTCTCCTTCTTCCTGATATACTCAAAGTCGACAAAGACTTTCCGCTGAACTTGGAATTCGTACTGAAGCTCTTCAGGATGAATGGTGTCCGCATGAGCATGACAGAAAACATTTTTATCTAGTTTCATTCCACAATTAGCCTTGACAGCACAAGAAAAATGGAAAGTGTTCTTGCAAGAGCCATGACAGCAGGAGACGCTTGCCCCCTTCTTCCCACAAGAGCTGCAGACTAAGTTGCGGGAGCGTGTGAGTGCTTGACCAACTTGTTGCAAAGCTCCTGACTCTTCTTCCCAAACTTCAGAAGACCACAGGGCACAGTTGATGTGTATCCATTCGCCAAGGCCCGCCCATAGCAGCCGACCCGGACCATCTGGTGCCATGTCACCACAACTCCCACAAAAGGCACACACTCGTTCGTCTTTGGCATTATCTTCCCAGTATGAGTCTTCAAAGGGGTTAGAGCTGTAGAGCATGACAGCTTTGCTTTTGTCTTCTGCTACTCTCGGCTTATGCTTGGGTAGGTCAGAATTGTTGATTTGGTCCTCATCGAACCAGGTAAAGGCTTCTTTGAGAGCATCGTGAAACTTGCCGAGTAGAGCTTGCCTCTTCTCAGTCCCAGCATCTTCAAAATACCCTTCAAAGTTCTCAAGGAAGACATCTCGGAAGTGCATGACGGAGAAAAATTTCTTGTCACTAATCTGGTCTTGCAGAATCTCAATGAAATCTCCTACTTTCTTGGACGGAGTGAAAAGTATCCGCGGGGTTGTCATGATGGGAGACTTGGGGCCATTATTTGCTTTCTTTGGCGTCGTTTCTGCCTTCTGCCGTGCAAAAATCATGTCCTTTTCCAATGATTTCAATACTTCAGTCTTCGCGTCATGAATAACTGGTTCAGGTAGCATCACAGATAGATTATCCTTTTTGGTCGCGCCATCAGCCGTCAGAGGTGACTGCACGTACTTACTTGACTCTTGAGTTGGAAACTTAAGGATGTCTAGAAGTCTAATTCTACAGTCACTAATAGGCACGATGCTTCCATCTGAAGTCTCGTACATTTCAATTTTCGACGGATTCAAGTTCTTTCGACTTCTCGTTTTTCGTCGCACTGTGGAAGTGGCTTCAGGCATAGTTATTCCATTGCAGATGACATTCGTTGTCGTCAGCTCGTTCTCCTTCGACTTACTGCGTGCCCGAGTAGACACTGTTGGCTGATCAACAGTACTACTAATGTTCTTTTTGACGTCGGGCAAATCTGGCCCGACTCGGATATTTGCCACTTCAGATGGCTGCAAAATATTTGGGGCGCCGTCTGCTGCAACCTCTGATTTGGATTTCTTTTCTTCAACAACAAAGGTTGTTGGTTCTAAGCCATCGAAGCAAAGAGCTCTACGTTTTCTAGACTCTGTCAAAGCTTTCTTCCTGAATATTCTCAGGATGGATTCACATCCAGTGATCATCTCCATTCGGACTACCTGTAGCCATAATGGGTTCCCGGTCTTATCACAAAGTCTGAAATATGAAGGTGATTACACAAGAAAATTAATGCCTCGCCGCCAGATGATGTTATCAACTAAAATTCATTTCGGCTCTGACTTTGTCTTGTAGATTCAAGTACAACTTACCTACAAACAAAATCAATGTTCGGAGGTAAAGCGCTTAGAATTTGGTACTGCTCCTCAGAAACACCTTCACATGTGGCATGGATCCACCTTGTACACACTCCGCATTCCATCATCTGCAAGGGAACAAGCAAAACAAAATGATAACAGATCCATTCTCTTTTAGAAATCAATCACGGCAATAATATTTACCCGCGTATCGTAGTCGTTATCGTCGTAACAAACATTACAAACTGGACAAAAAGAACCTCTCTGTCTTCTGCGGAAACATTCGACACATAGCATGTAAGCATTACGCTTTTTGGATTTCTTATCCACGAAGCCTTCCAGTTTGATCCCACAACTCCGGCACTTGGCACAAGTTTCACACAACCACTGCCGCTCTGTGTCCACTGTGGTCGCTTCCTTCTCCACTCCTTCCTTCTCAAAGTCTTCGACTAATCCGTTCCCATACCTCTTCCCCAAACATCCCGTGTGGTAAGCTTCCCTGCAGCTTCCAGAGCACTTAACAAATCTATTTAGTTCTGTGCTGTTCTTCTCCTTATTTTTCGTAGGTTCTCGTCTATTCCTTCCGCAGGCCTTGCACACCATACATCGAGGACAGGTCCAAGTTCTGAAAGTCTCTTCTAATCTCTTCGAGTCTTCTTCACTCAGGGGATCAATGTCAGGATCCAACTTTTTGGACGGAAAGAGGAAAAGGACGAAGGACGCCAACAATGCATCGTCACCTACACAAAAGGGATGGTAGGGCTCGCAGCAGACGGAGCAGAATAAAAGCTGAAATTTTGAAGTATAAATATCATGTAAATATCCTGTGAAAATCCTCATCGCGATTGCCAAGGATTGATTAGGGCGGAGTTAACAATGTACAGTAGTGAGGAAGAAATAGACCATCCCTTTTTTAAAAGCTCAAGGAACATGTTTTTTTAATTCTAAGACAGTCATGTTACAAGTCTAGCCTATACAAAAATTACGACCAGAACTTGACGATCTAGGAACTTCGAGTGAGAACCAAAGAATGACTGCAGGTATTCACGTCCATGTGTACCTTCAGTATTTGCTAGAGAAAGGAGTGACAAGGAAGAGAGTATTCAAGGAGTAAAGGAAGCACATATAATACAATTACATTACACACAGAGGAAGTCAATAAATCCAAGTAATAAAAAATAAAAACAGTAAATTGAACAATACTTGTTTGATTCCAGCAGAGCCGCAGAGAAAGCAGAGTGGTTTGGGTGGAAATGGCTTCGTAACAATGACAGGAAATCCGAATTCGGACACATGTTCGGAGGCACAAGAAGCCGATGCCTTGACAAGGCAATCATCCGGTAGTCCCCTCTGCCTGCCCAACAACATCTATTATCAATACGTTATCCACTGTCACGGTTGCACAGTATCAACATCATTAAGTGTTAAAATTCACTGTGCAGCAACTCACTTTCTCTATTGCTCCTTCATATTTCTTTTCGACGGCTTCAATGCTTGCTGGTGGTAGCTGACGTTGGTCTGCTATTGATTGCAGTCTGTTTCGCTCATCATCAGGATCGCTGTATTCTTGGTCTACATTTACGAAATAAATGAGTGAGATTATAATATATTAAGGGGAGAATTTTTGGGAAACTTGGACTCACTCCATGGATATTCGTGAGGTTGAAACTTGCTAACTGGCAGTCTCTGACCAGGTCCACCGCGAAATCTGACACTTTTGATACGAGGGCCATTCTTCACACGTTTCATACCACTACCAGGATGAAGTACTTTGACTGAAATCCACAAAAAATTCCTTAGACTTAGACTAACTGGCACTATGTGTACTAGGAGCTTCGAACTACTACTACTACCTTGCTTCTTTCCTGATGGGATGGTCTCCACCTGGTTCACAATTCTTCCTTCATGCACAGCTTCCTCATCGCATCGGACATTCCCGCTGACCCCAGCACCTGTACCATGATGACTCGGTAAAGATTTCTCAAGAGGAAGTCGTTTCAGAACGACCTTGGCTTGAATGGATAAAGCCCTCTTCTTCTTGATAGCATAGATGAGCGAATTGAGTTCGTCAGCAACTTGTTTGTACTTGTTGCTAACGGAATTTCTGAGCGGGTCGTCTGCCTTGAATCCCGAGAAACTTAGTGTAGAATCGAGCTCCGCTTTAATTGTTTCCAGCTTAAAAATACAATTCTGCCTCAATGGATGAGCAGACGGAAAGCCGAGGAAGTCATCTTCTTTCTCTAATTCAGCTGCAATCTGTTCCAACTTGTTCTTACAGGACAATCTCAACGGAGATTCTTCTGAGAATCCAATGAACTTCTTTGGTGAGTCGTTATTCTCTTGTAACTCACTTCCAGTCTGGTTCTCCGTTACAACTTCTTCAGTCTTCTCGAGCTCAACTAGTCTTTTCTTCTTCGGTGGCCGTCCACGGCCACGTTTGACAGGAGGAACCGGATTCAGATTCTCTTCTTCAGATTTACGGGCAGCTGGCTTAGATTTAATTGGAGTAGATGGTTTCTCAATAATCCCTGCTACTTCTCGCTTTGTAGTAATGTTGTCAATAATCATCGGCTCGGAAGCCTCGTCAATATTCTGCACCGACGAATTTTCAATATCATTTGAAGAATTCCCTTTCCGAATCAACTTTTCCATTTGTCTGATTTCGTCACTGATCATCTTGCGAATCGATCTGCAGTTCTTCACAACATCATCGTGCTTGTCGAATCCATGAAAATCAGAATGTTTGGTCTGAAATACACGAAATACTTCAATAAATAATCCTTCTCAGGACAAACAATCCAACCACAATATCACCTCAGGGAAACAATCCTCATACCTCGATATCTTCATCGTGAAATAGCATCCTGAATGTCCTTAAATTGGACGCAGTTTCAGATGAATCATCCGCAAAGTGTGAGAAACTTGACTTTCCTTTGGAAGCAAATACCGGTGGTGGAGCTGATTTTCCTTTGGAGGCAAATATCGGCGGTGAAGCTGATTTTCCTTTGGAAGCAAATATCGGCGGTGAAGCTGATTTTCCTTTGGAAGCAAATACCGGCGGTGGAGCTGATTTTCCTTTGGAAGCAAATACCGGTGGTGGAGCTGATTTCCCTTTGGTTGCGAACACAACCGGTGATGACCCGAAGGTCGTCTTCATGGCAACCACTGGTCCTCTGTCTGACATGATAATCTTGCTCTAATTACCTCAGCGTCACACAAGGCATGTCAACGTTCTAGAGATTAATAATAAAATATCACTAGCAATTCCTCAGAGGTAAACAACTTTCCGTACTATTAACAAATCCAATTTCATTATATGCTGTATAAACTCCCTTCAAACTTCAATCTCTCGCCAGATATGAAACAAAACTATAGAAATTAGTCCGTCAGTTCATACTAACCTTCAACCTCACCGAATTCTAATTGAATACCACCACCTTGGCAACAAACAACGACAACAACAATACGTATGTACCCACTAATTTTTTTTATCCTTTCGTCAGTCCTCTTTACTTTAACAACGACACTGAGTAAACTCTAGATTTTCCACGTCTCAAATAATGAAGTTTTTTTTAGTAATAATATTCATAAAATTAGGAAACTGTCGTAGTTTTAAATCCTGACTATAGTCGTCTTTCCAAGAGACAAACAAAAGACCGACGAGCTCATGCAGGCAAAAGAAGAAAGTGGAGGGAATTCGCGGAAAGAGTCTCATCAAAGGGAAACTCATTGGGCGGGATTTACTCGCTGACTAAGACTCACTCACTCAACTCGTCCACTTCTTTCATACTGAAACATTCTCTCCATTTAATCGCTTCACAGCAGTAGTCTCTATCCTTTGTTTGCCACCTCCAGAAGTGATGATGATGATGATGGAAAAGTAAGGGACGAGAAATACATAGAGGTACCCTCCTGGAATCCTTCCCTAAATCCTCAAAGGGTCCCCAAGGTTGCCTTAACAATAAATGTCCTTTCTATTCATTCGCCTCGCTCTCTATCACCAATCTATGTACTTGGAGGTGCTATTATTATCATTATTATTACATCCCAATGTTCATAATAACTGCATATACGTTAAGGGACCCCATGCTAGAGACCATTAGCACAGAGACCTTGGGTTTTTAATGTGGGATTTCATTGAGGGCCATTTAAATTCAGGCAGGGACCTTACCTGAAGCCCAAGGGCCCTAGGGTTTCTTCTTCTTCTACAATAATATAAAGTTGATAAATGTATTGGTGACATACAGCTAACTAATCAGGCTCACAGTTTTCAATCTGATTTCATTGGAAATATAGTTGGGTTTTTAATTTCTGTAAAATGGAAGGATTCTGAGTGGGTCCCGCGCTGGGATTCATGTGACTTGTCGAGAGAACGCACTGGATCACTTTGGTCTCGTGAATTTTTGCATAAAGGAGCTCTCAGCTTACTGCTCATCATAGAATCACAGAGAGAGAGAGAGAGTTATATTAAAGAACTCGCCAATATTTTTTGTCTGCAGATTTACTCTAGCCGCTCAAGCAAAACATCTACATTTGTTTGCATTATTGCAGATCTGCTGTTGAAAATAAATATAAGAAAGAAAGAAGAGTGGGGTGTACGCATTACGGCGTGTACGTTAGTGTTTGATTTGGAATCGTAAGTTCAGTGGGAAAGTATTAAAGGGATTGAGGATGCCAGCTCGAAACGGAGACTCGGGCGTGACTATTTTTGAAGTTGGAGATGATGAAAATAAGAAAATTTTGAAGGAGATTGCCATCGGAGGGGCATCGGGATGGTGAGGGACTAATCAATATTTATTACAACTGTCATTTCTTTTCTATTGATCCGATCCAAGGTCACCTTACCTTGGTAGGAAGTAGGTTTTACATGTCTTTTATGCGTTTTACATGTCATTTATGCGTTTTACATGTCATTTATGCGTTTTACATGTCATTTATGAGGTTTTTTCTTCATTTTTTGTCTTGGATTTCAGGTTAACTGGTTTCATTGGAATGAAGGCTGGGAAGGTGGCAGCGACGGCGATTGGAGGAGCGCTGATTATTTTGCAAATTGCCAATCACAAGGGATACATCAAGGTTCATTTACAGTTTTGATTAAATGTAATATGTCAAAAATTAATAATTGTTTTGATCTCAGATTAATTGGAGCCGCGTTAACAGCGATGTTGAGAAAGTCAAAAATAAAATCCAGGAAGAAGCCACCGGTAAGAAGGCTGATTGGACTGAGAAGGTGAGAAACTGATGTTTTTAAGGCTTTTAGGTTTTTGTGTACTGTATGTGCTTTGTTATGATTTTTTTTGCTTTGTAAGTAGTGCAAGCTTGTGTGTGCCGTGTGCAATACTAGTAACATGCCGATGATGCAACTTGGTATTCTGTTGCGTGGGTGTGGACACATATGACGAATGTAGACATGCAGTAATCAGTTTGACATGGGTCCCGAAACTTATGAAGTAACAACATGTTTTTCCCTTTTTTCCAGGTATGTGGCTTGTTACAGGGTAGCACTTACGGAACCGTTAGTTTTTTCGCTGGCTTCTTAATTGGTGCAGCCTCGTCCTGAATGTGTAACTCCGATGTCAGTTTTAGTTTTACACTTGAGTATGAATAATTTAAAAAACAATCGCACACACGCTCATCCTCCCACTTCTCTCGCTATGTACTCAAGCCTATGTGACATAATTTGTGATTCACTCTCACAAGCTTATATACTTTAACCGATTTTACGTTGAATAAAGTGTGTGCAATGACCACATCAGTATATGTAGAAATGTGCAGACTAATTGTCCCTAGTGCTCTCATATGTATTGTATTCGCAAACTTGAGGAATATTATGTAATATAAGACTGGAAATATAATAATTATTTACGTTAAAATTGCTTTGTATTTTTCTCTTATTTAGCTGGAGAAGAAAATAGAACAGAAGACATCAGCAGTTATCGACAAGCAGCGTCGTTGGTACAATAAGATTGTCGGTAGAGAAGATGATGTTGTTAAGGATGTGGCCGTTTATACCGGTAGTTTTGTAGTTGGCTTCGCTGTCGGCGTTTTTACCGGAAACTAATAAGCAATTCATCTTATTAAGTCAGTCACTTACTTACACATCCACGCAAGCCAAACTGTCCTGGGCTTCATAATAATAATAATGGTAGTACTTAACTCGTCTCATTAGTTCTCATAAATGCTGTAACCAATCATTAGTTAAAATTAGTTGTTGTGTAGATATTCAAAGGATCTGCTGTAATCAAGTTACCCGATTTCCACCCATGTAAAGCAGATTGATCCGAGGATTCTCCTGAATCACTCAAGCGACCGACCATTGCATTTTGTTCCAAGGGTTATATAAAGACTAATCATGTGATCTGAAGAAGCGTTTCCAGTTAAAGTCTATAGCCGCACTTTTCAGTAAGTGTTCTAGTAGATCTCTTTTATTTTGTACTTAATTCCTTGGCTTTCGTTCACGTGCCACACGTGATAAGACTCTGTAATCATTACTAACTGTACCACTACTGTAGTATTCCACCGCACGATGTTGTGGTGAAACCCAACGAGCTGGAAGAATAAATTTCGTCGTATGTATATATATGTCAGTCTTAAGTAACCGTGCAGATTCCCTTGATCATTTTGCAATATGAGCACTAGAGGTAATGAGGCATTCGCCATGTTAGATCGGCCTGCATCAAGCTCTTCTCTTAGCATGACTTCAGGACGTGTACTTTCATAAATGATCTCATGGCTCAGAAGATGGAAGGTCTTCTTTTGGCATATCTGCAAATCTTGATCTGCATCTCAACGTTATTTTCTGTCCTCATCACCACATCCATGGCCAGCTGCCTATTTGAGTCCGAAGATCGCATCCTCAGGAAGATGGCGCACGTGACAGACGAACTGAACGAGAACCTGAAGAGCGACTTTCTATACACATTATAGACTTGAAATGGTTGAAACGGTGAAATAGGCAATGAAGGACTTGATGCGGACAGCAGCATTAATGTTAGCGTAGAATTTTATGGCATTTGTGTTCAGGAGCTAGGCCAAACTATTTAAATTCCATTAAATTAGTGTCTATATGTCAATCATCCTACTGTGCCGTCTCCTTCTGACGTCTCAAGTGATGAGTAATGGGGCTATATAGGGGGAGAAAGTTTTCACCCGGTTGCCATGGGAACACCGATACACATTGAAGGCAGAAGTTGAACATGGAACGGGTAAGCAGAACTGTTTGCAATGTAATTCTTCTAAGCTTTGGACATTGCTCGCACACAGTTCCTCCCGTTACACGTAAGGAACGCGTTGAATTTTAACTTCCAGTCAGTTTTTTCCTCGGGTATCTTGACCTGGCAAACTGTCAGTGTGGTGAAGACAAGTTGGAGAGAAATGGAAGGTGTTGATTTTTTTTAAGTAACTCAACAGCTGAAGGATCTGAAGTTGGGGGCGTTTTGTATTCTGGGGTTAAGTAGGTTTTTTTCATTCTACGCATCATGTCCTTCCGGGATTTACGGAGTGAGTATTTAGAATTATCCCATTTGATATCAAAATGACGTATGTCACCAATGGCCGTCAAGTGTTGGATGGTATTTAAGTCTATCGATTATTGTTTTGTTTAGATATGAGCGAAATACTGCGGACGGTGGGGTATCCTCGACTGATCTCATTAGAGAATTTTAGAATTCCCAATTTCAAGCTAGTGGCAGATATTGGATTGTGGCTTGTTCGGCAGTATGAACCAAAGGCTGAATTCCCTTCGTCTGTGGAGACGGAGCATGATCGTGTCATCTTCATAAGGACTTTTGCAGAGTTCATTGTAAGATTAATTTTGATCATTGAGAAATAATGTATTTTTATGTCATGGAAAATTTTGGTCAAATTCAAGGTGACCAAAGTGCATGTCAAGTTGAACACAAAACGGCTCTATCAAGCAGATGGGTATGCAGTAAAGGAACTAATCAAAGTAGCCTCAGTTCTACACTCTGCAATGAAAGAAGCTGAGAGGATCGAGCAAGGAATCGTTCGAAATGTTGAAAACAAGGCTGTCAATTTCGACATCGCGTCTAATGTGAGTTTCATTTTAATGTTCGAATTGGGCGCTTGGGATCTATTTTCTGGCGAATTTTTCGTAATTTCTACTGAAGAATACTTGCAATTATAATTTCAAAATGTTTGCCATTGTAGCTGGATAAACTAAAGAGAGCTCGAGCACTCGGATCGGAAATAACTCAACGAGGAGTTCTCCTCTACGACATGCTAAGCAAAGAAGTTGCCCTACGAGAAGCCCGCCAGCTCGTTCTCACCAAAGCCTTCGAGCTGGAGGAAGTTGAACGACTCATTAGAACGGCAATTCAATCCTCTCAGAACGAGAATGGGAAATTCATGAACATGATCTCCGCTGTCGAAGGGAACATAAACAATTTGGACATTAAGATAGAGAAAAAGAAACAAGAGATTGAGCGGAGTGAAAAACGGTTTCAAACACTCAAGAAAGTCCGACCAGCATTTATGGACGAGTATGAAAGACTGCAATCTGACCTGAACGCAGTTTACAAGCGCTATGTCAATCGCTTCCGCTGTCTCAGCTACCTCCAAAAGCAAATGGAGGATCTGAATAGAATGGAAGAGGAACGGAAGGCGGAGGAACGATCATTGCGTCAGGACGGCGACGACTACTTCTTCATGGATAAAAACTCTCGTGGTGACATGTTTGGCTCAGGCTCAGAGGATGATGATTCTCAGATGAACGACGCTTTTAATAAGGCCCACTCTTCGAATAATAATCTTAATAACATTAACAACAACAAGCAGCCCACACAAGGTCACACGAGTCGTAACTCGAGTATGAGGGACTCAATGCGGTCCAGGGGGCCTCAGAAATCAGTGAGGCCACAGGCGACGGCAAGTTCGAGGAACCGGACCTCGATGGGAAGGTCGAGACAACTTTATGGGTCCATGCTGGGCGGAGGGGACGATTCCGGAGAGTCTGAATCCGACCTGATACTTGTCGATGGGGATGGAGACAATTCAGATTTGGGCTCGGATGACCCCGACGATGATGATGATTTAGAGCTTCACGACACAGCCATCCGCATGGCACGCTCTATGGGAGTTCCTACCCATATTCAGGACCACATTATGAGGCAAGAAATCAAACATGCCAATCATATTATGCATGGCGTTGAAGTTCCACCGGCTCCTTCCGTTTCAGCAGTCCCCAGCTCCGCTAACATCAACATGCATCACAGTCAGCAGCAGCATTCAGGTTAGTCTCGACGAATTCTTCAACAAATATCCGTCATTTTTGCCCAGATCATTCGAACATCATGCTCCTCTTTATTCCTTTCAGGCAGCTCAAGTGTGAAGTCATCCTCCGCCGTTCCCAATGGTGGCCTGCGAAACCACTAGTCTTTTTATTCATTTGCACAAACGATCTGCTTGAATTTCAATCATTTTCACTCATCAACCTTTCCTGTGTTAAGCACCATTTTGAATTAACTTCATGTGTCTGCCTTTAATAATTCAAGTACCTGGGCGTTGATTTTCGTGGCAATTATTTGGTTGCACAATAAAGTAATGTATTACTACGTAATATTTTTTGCCATTCTCAAGTTCGCCTGCTGTACTCGAGTAAGTCTTTACTTCCAAAGGAGATCACACCGAGCGGCCTTAGCATGTTAAAATGAACCTTTAACTTGAGGGGATGGGCACGAGTGTAGGAGGACTGTGTACCTAAACTTTGAACTTGTAACCCAGGTCCAGGAGTGAATAATAATACTCAAAATATCACATATCCTCTATGTGAGTTTAAATAAACAAATTCGCCTCTCACAGGCAGTCAGATTCCCCCAAAATCTAATCCAATTCACAATGATCCCGCAATACATTTTCCAGGTTGTGAGTCTGACTTTTTCTTTGTAAATCAGGTTTACGAAGGGACTGAAATGCGCAGAATAATGCGAAATGCACACAGACAAGAGTATATGGAAGGGCAGTAACTGCGTTAGTAATCATCAAGACAAGGACAAAAAAAAACTTCTTGTTCATTTAGTTGGGAAAGTGAAACTCGATCCGAGCCATCCGGCCGGCTCTGGGTAATGTTCGTCCCCTTGTGAGAAGGAATGAGCAGTTGCCGATGAGTCTGAGAAGTCAGTGTTGCGTTGAAGGAAGGAGGGAGTACAATGGATATACACACATATTCACTGAGAGTGACAAAGACAAAGCCATTCATTAAGTCGAGCCAAGTGTACGGCGACTTGTGTTATTAGGCTGATTGCATTATACTCTGTCACTCCGTCTGTCCCAAACTCTTGTATGATTTATCTCCTCCGCATTCTCTCTTACATCGCAGGCTCACCCTTTACTCATCTCGATGGAAAAACATTGAGGCACGTCCCCTTAGAGGGTTGACCAGGACGGTAGGGATACGCACAGCTGAGAATAAGGGTGGCTCATCTGAGCGAAGTGAGCTTCTTTTAATTAAGACGGACGAGGAGTTAGTTAGACTTTATTTTTTCCTCTCAAAAACCCACCGGCTTGACTTCTTCCCATGAACCGCAACTAAAGGCTTCTTCTCAGTCCCGTTTTATCTTCTATTTATCCCTCCCCTACTACGACTCAGCTACTTCATTTCTCTTCCCTCCTTTAACACAAAGAAGCCGGGTGGATCGAAGAAGAATCTTGAGAAGATTTTAAGCAGCAGACGACGACGACGGTTGAACAAAGCACATATAAGTTACTTCCCTCATTTAAGAATCTCATTTGTGAATGCAACCAACGTCCAATGGTTCCTACTTGACATTTTGACGGATCGTTTTCGCTGACAAAATCAGGAGGAGAAGCTATGAAAAATGCAGTGATTCTTCAAGTTGTTCTACTACCAAGACATGGCTCCTTCTAACAAGCTCCTTTGTGAACAACACACCGGCGTCCCTTGCCAACTCTTCCCTCTTCACGCCTTTCAAATCAACCATCATCAATTTCTTGAGGGAAAGCTCATCGTGGAGATTTTACATGCAGCTGATGAAAAAAGAATGCAGAATCGTACAGTTGAGCTTACTATGGGTGACGGCTTAGAAAGACTTGAGAATAATTTAATGAGCTCTTTGATGAGCCAATGGGGTCGTTTATGTCATCTTGGTCTAGCCGAAGGGGTGAAAGATGGCGAGGCTTTTATGGGATAATATCAATGAAAGGAAAATAAACTTTTGAGGGAGACTCTGTGGCCACTGGCGGCCTCATCCTGTCGGTTGTTCTTAGGGGAGAGAAAGAAAGCATGAGGAATGAGGAAAGCTAATGGAATCAGAGGATAAATAAATAATCTATGCGTTGTCTGTTATTCTACTCGGCGGCTTTTCCTTATGACCTGAAAGAGGAAGTGGAAGACTAAAAGCGTCCCCTTTCACCCCCCTTTTTTGTTTGTGTCTTGTTTCGCTAACGGACTTGATAGTTTTCTTCCGGTTGCAGGTAGCCTGTCAGAGGCTCCCTATGACCTCAGACGGCATGTACAGATTGTGCCTGAAGGACCAAAAGAATATTTCCTGTGTGTATTCTATTGGAATACTGCTGTACGCTCATGTCACTTAGTAAAACTTGTAAAAGAATTTTGTATGCGTTTTCAAGGTGGTCTCGCCAACGTCAACAAACCGGATGAATATCTACTCCTTTTTCCTACAGTCAGCAGTTCTTTCGGAGAGGTTTCATGGATTATGATGCGATGATGGGTTGACGTGTTCCCACACGTGTGAGTCTCAATTCGTAGTATATTTCTCCCTGGTCAATCCCTTGCTTAGCAAAATGTAGAGCAAATTTTTTACCACAGAATTTATTCGACTTGAGGATGAAGACTTGGAGTGAATGTGTGGGTGCGTTGACTTATTGATGTATCCAGTAGAGGCAGAATCCAAAGCTTTTAGGAAGGACATTTGATGCTCTAGTTACATTTCTTGCAGCCGATTCAGCTATTCTTCGTGCTGAATTGGCTAATATGATAAAAAGAGTAATTATTTCACAACTGTGATAATCTAAATGGAGAAACGAGCTTACTACCCTGGTGAGGTCAGAGGATTTTTCGGAAAATAGGGACAGATGCTAATCCCCGAGGGACCCAAAAACACTATCAACTCTGGCATGGGGGCGAAATTTGTGCGAAACACATGTGAGCCAGGCCCATCTTGAAGTCTATAATGTTTATTATTTGCAAAAATTGCAAGGTTGCCAAAAAATTGTACACTACTGATGGCCGCCGTGAGATGAGGAAGATGATACAACACTCGGCATTATGTCTTCAGCTTCGTCCATCCTTTCTCACTCAAGTAATGAACGTCGCTATAAGCTACTAAGCTGTTATTTTTCCAGTCAGTCTAATTCCTATTCTCTGATAATTCAAGCCGTAATTTTGTCAACCCCAGACAGTTTTATGATGGCATACATTTTCTGTATCCTTATATCAATGGCATGGGCCTTTTCCGGGTTTTGACGCGGAAAGGAGGATCTCTTATCGTACTTTCTATATAGAGATGAAAAATCTTGGGTTCCTTCTGTTTCATTGACTACAATTTCCTATACTGCGTTGATCCTTGAGTGTACATTCTTCGTGCATGATCATCAACTGAATGAGCTTAGTAATTCCATTGATATCATTCAATTCTCCTGATTTGGAGGAGCATCATGTTAGGACAGCCACAGCACGTGTTCCCTCAATTAAAGTAAGAGAGGAAATGGAATGGCGCGAACCCTTTCTTTCTCAGCTTCCGGTAACTGATTAAACTTGAGCAATTCAAGGGCATAGGAATGTGCTGATGATGAAAGTTTAGGCAAAAAGTAACATGATACACTGCAGGAGAGCTTTATCTTTGACTCGCTTTCTCTCACGATCTCTCTCACTCCTGTGCCTTTGCGTATGCACGCAGACATGTTAATCCTTTGCTGTCTTATATTCTCTGTTAAGTAGCCCGTCGTCGTCAGCGTCCGTGAGAGAAGAGAAGGTTCATTAAGAGATTTTTTTTCTCCTTGTCGGCAAAGGGAGGCAGGAGAGGGTAGGTTGTTCACTGTCGCTCTCCGCTTCAGCTCGACTTATAGCAGCGTCGATCCGAAAGAGATTTTTCCGACGGAGAAAAGAATTTGGCGGAACGAATGGGAAACAGGGAGAGGAAGATTCACCTTCAACAAACACATGTACTCTCTGCAATTCTAAACATGTCACATACATATCCAGCTCCCCTATTTATGTTAGTTGGGGAAGAGATGAGATGGTTTCGCACTAAATCTTCCCAGCCGACCTTATTAGTGTCTTATTATTTTATATTGTCTTCTTCTTTCTCCGCTTCTCATCTCAACTCCTCCTCTCATCCAACATGGCTTCCCTTATTCATTTCCCAAGCATTTGGCCCGCTACAGAATTCCCCATGCATAGGCCCTATACAAGAATTCCTCATGTATTTTCCCCGTAAGAACTCATCCTCATGGTTTTGTCCCATAAGAATCCCCTCACATTTTCCCTAAACATTCCTAGATTCCTACCTCATTTCTCACTCCTTTTGTCTCCATTGCCAAATGAATCTGAAGATTCATTAATAGAACGCCGTGATTTTTTAATGGAACGATGTACAAAATTAGATTTTATTTTGCAAAAAAAAACAAACAAAACATATTACAATAACTTGTGATGATATTTTAGCAGACGTGTTGAATTATATTGGTACAATAATTCATCATATTTAGTATTACAGCTCTATGTATGAATGAAAGCTACAAAGTTTTTCCCACTTTTATCATCATCAACCAAGCAACTTTGGGGATGGGAGGGTTTTAATACTGAACGTGCAGCTGCTCCGGTCTCATGTTTTTCTCCAAGAAAAAATACACTGGCGAAAGGACGGCGGTATATAGTTGGCGAGAAAGATGCAAATTAATCTGGTATTAATTTCTGTCAGCAAGACTGTCTGTCTGTCACACACATATATATACACATACACAAACACACATGACGAGCGGTTGACGGGAAGTGTATATGTGTGTGTGTGTGTGTATGTATTGTGTGTGTGAAACATTGTGGGAGTGAGAAACAAAAGGTTATTCCGAGGGATGGGATGACACTTATTGTTGTTGCCAAGCTCCTTCCATCCGCCATACACTGAAGGCGTAGGACAGCCTCTCATGTGCCATGAAGCAATTGCTTAGTTGGGAACTCAACTCAGATGAGGACGTGTCATCTTCCCCCGCTTGCAGAACCTAAAAAGAAAAGAAGACAGAGAGGGTCTCATTACACATTGCTTCCGCTATACACTTTTTACTTCATTTCCCACCCTCAAAAAATGAATCAAGGCTGATAAATTTAGATGGCATCATGTTAGTATGTACTACGTATGCCCCGTTGGTTTATTATCAGCAGTAAAGGATCTTGAGTCAAATGGAGTTTCTGTGGCATAACAGTAGCTGAAATACTAACGATGTTCAACTTAGAAGTTTCGGGCTTGTCCCATTAAGTCGCTAAATTAGGCAATAAAACTTAAAGTGTACTGAGCGGTCGGGGAGTTTATGACACTGTCGGCTTTGCTGCCGTCGGATTGTTTATGATTTTTGCTCGTGGGGAAACTGGATGATGATGGCGGCGCTACGAGAGACTCGACTTGGTAGAGAGTACAACGAGATGATTAATTAGACAGAGAGATGTACTCACCTGGCAGAGGAAGTCGATATATCGGGAGGCTAATTTGAGGGTTTGGATTTTGGACAGTTTGTCCGACGGAAGGGTTGGGATGATTTTTCGCAGGGCTGCGAATGATTCATTTAATGACTGGGTTCTCTGACGCTCTCGCACATTCGCCATTACTCGCTGTCCCGCCCGTAATTTCAAATCCAAAGTATCATCATTATTAATCTCATTCCATAAAGAAATCCAAGTTTTTAATCAGGTAAAAATCAGTAAAAAGTTAAAATAATTAGTAAATATGTAAACAAGTTAGTATGACATTAAATTGAAGAAAAGAAAGGGAGTACAGGGAATTAAATAAGTCACCCACTCAAAGTGTCATCTACCTGGTTCTGAAGATCGTCGAAATTTTTAGATTTCATTCGTGATTTCTTGACGATTCCACCGCCATTCATGCCCAAACCACAATTCAAAGACTTCCTACCACTTTGCTTTCCCTGCCCAAGGTCCCCTTTACCATAGCCACGCGACTTTTTCTCCCCTACACTACCATCACACAGGTCGTCCTCATCATCAAAACTGAGGTGATGATGATGGGGATTCACAGAATAGCTTTGTTGACTACCGTAGAAGGCACTATTATTGCTGCTGCTAGACGGAGAAAGTCGCTCAGATTTGATCAAATCCGAACCGTTGGGCTTCAATTCCAGTAAATTGCTGTCCACAAATTCGTCCATCATCTTCTCCCTACGATGGGACTATAAGTAAGTACTAAGGCACTTGAATAATTCACTCACGTTGTTATAACTTGTCCTCTGACAAAGTGAAACTTTGTGACACTGACGACGACAAGGATGATTGTCAACTGGTATGTCTTTTGAGAAGCTGATGATGCGACACTGAATTCCGCAGTGGGACTGAAGTCAAGTTGAACGGCAGACTAAAATTATAAGACAAACAAGAACAAGGGAGAAACTACTCTGCCCTTTCGGCTTTGCATAAGAAGAAGATGGGCAAAGGAAGCCTGTAGGAAAAAGAATGGGGTTGTGTGAGCTATATGGGCTCATATGTATGGGGACATTTCGTAGGTTTTTATTTTTGGAAAAGTCATTCGGAGTCGGGACGGGACGGGACTTGAGGAGATGGATCTTCTTCCCAGTTAGAAGGAACAGTAGTGTAGGCAAGTATATGCACGTGAGCTCCTAACCAGTCCCGGTCATATCATCATCATCCCTCCAAAACATTGTCCAAGAGGCGAGAAACGGAAACTCAAGAGTCGAGTCATACACACACACACGCTATGTTCATTCATCAAAGTTGTGCCAAGCGAGACGGTTGTTGTGAACTCAAGGGATTTTCCATGAACAAGCGCAACAAAACATGACTACATTACAATTCATCTCTGGTCTTCACATCTGAAAGGGACTTTTCAATTTACGAAACGAAGATAACAGACCACTTCTTGACCACCGTTTGACTCTATGTTAAATTGAGAAGTGATTTCATATTCATGTTAGGGTTATGTCATATGTTATCCTCATTCTAGCTCTCATCCACACCAGTATGGTATTCTTGATGGTCCAATACAAAGTGGTATTTGCTGGAAAAGTATGGAATTCAAGTGCACAAGATGAGGAACTCTGAACGTCAGTTTTACTGACACCGAGAGATTCCCGCCCAAATCAACTCCTATAGTATAGATGAGAAAAAATGCGACTGAAATTGTTTTGAATTAGAGCCTTGTTCCAGTATTAAGTGAGTACAAGTGTCCCTTGAGCAAGTAGCCACCAGCTGCGAGAAGGAAAACAGCTGCATTCAAAAGGCATCCACACTGATGACGGACGGGACTTGTGTGAAGACACAGCTTGGCTTTGTTTTTCTTCTTCACAAATGAAATGTAGGATTGTAAGCCCTTGTTCATGTCCACAGATTTCATAGCAAAATGGTGACGGTAACACGAATGGGAAGTTATGTTCATATTCCACAAGAGCATCATAGAATGTGTAAGTAAACGGACTCATTATCAGGGTTCACTTTCATTAGTGCAGTCTTGACGACGACTATGGACTCGGGCAAGTGCCTATTGATGTAGTTCTTTGATATTTGCTGATTTGATGACATGAGGAATAATAGCAGAAAACTTACTTTAACTACTCAAAAGTTCCATGGATAAAGTTCGTATAGCATAATAATAATGATAATATTCCAAAAATCTTCATGTCGCTTGGCCCAATAACGAGAATGAGGATTCTGACGGTAAATGCTTTGGAGATGATTCCGACGAGCAATGCCAGAGGCAACCGTTTAGAAATGTAGAGGGTCGTTAGTGTGGTAACTTACCATGCATACATGGTACGCATGGTCAGTGGTCGTTGATTTTTTTGAAAATCAAACTGGAAATTTTCTTATGCGATGGGAATTTTCGGGAGGCGAAGGGACCCTTCGGAAAATTTTAAGGGGGAAACTGGAAAATCAAAGTGAAATTTTTCTTTGCGGATTTCACATGGGAAAATGGAGAGACGGAAAGGGGGGAAGTCTCCTCTTCAACACTTAAAATTTTCCATATTAAATGGTGGAAGTTGACCGACCCCTGACACGAGCTAAATCAGGAATTTTAAAGCATTAGGCATTAAATAAATAAAAGAAATTCAAACAAATAAAAAAAACTAATTCAAAAATAAACAATCAAATTAAATTCAAAACAAAACAATAATAAAATTCAAAAAAATCAGTAATTAAATTTAAAAAAATCAATGTTTAAATTCAAAAAAAATAATTAAATTCACAAAATAAATAAGTAAATTTAAAAAAATCAATAGCTGAAATTTAAAAAATCAGTAAGTCAATTTTAAAAAATTAATTGCAAATGAAAATAAAATTAAATAAACTCACATGAAAATTAAATTAAATTAATTCAAATCAAATTGAATTATTTAAAAAAATACACTAATAAAAATAAAATTAATAAAATTAAAATAAAATTACACTAATAAAAATAAAAGTATACTAATAAAAATAAAAGTACACCAATAAAAATAAAATTAATCAAATTAAAATAAAATTACACCAATAAAAATAAAATTAATCAAATTAAAATAAAATTACACCAATAAAAATAAAATTACATTAATCAAAAAAAATTTACATTAATCAAAATAAAATTGCATTATTCTTAATAAAAATTAAATTAATCAAATTAAAATAAAATAAAATTATTATTATTAATAATAAAAATTAAATTGGTCAAATTAAAATTAAATAAAATTATTGTCATTAATAAAAATTAAATTTATCAAATTAAAATAAAATAGAATTATTATGATTAATAAAAATTAAATTAATCGCAGTTGCGCGTCTTATGGTAAAATGTTACAGAGGGTTCCAGTCCCGTCCCCCTCATTGATAGCTTGAAATTCCCAATGTTGAAATCCGCAAGAAAAATGTATTTTTTCGCACTCATTTGATTTATTTAATGCGTATTCCAAAAATTCCTCATATGCCTCGTGTCAATGGTCGGACAACTTCCACATGGACTCCTCTTCAACAATTGAAATTTCCCATGTTAAGACTCCCATAAACTTCCATTTTCCAAACGGTGCCCCCCATTTGCCTCCCGAAAATTTCCATGTGACATCTCATAAGAAAATTTCCATGTTAAATCCCATAAGAAAATCTCCATGTTAAATCCCATAAGAAAATTTCCAGTTTGATTTTCAAAAACAAATTCTTCAATACCCCAACAAACACTGACCATTGACCATGCGCACTAAGTTTGCATGGTAAGTTACCACACTAGCGACCCTCTACGTATCTTATCTACATGGTTGCCCATGGCATTTCTCGGAATCACTTCCAAAGCATTTGTCGTCACCCACCTAGCTTCTGGCGCCCTCAGGCGACCGATTTGTATAACAAAAGACATACCCCATTCCAATATTAAGTAATTATTTTAACTTGAAGATATCAATACGTTCCAAAAGTACTGAAACTACTGGTAGCACTATTACCAATACTCTAGAGGTGTGCCATCTTGTCCGCCGGGGGTAAAATCTACATGCCCAACCTATCATTAAAGGCAGTTTAAGGAAAGCTCTAATAGAAATCCAAGTTCATCGCCGTTTACTGCCTAAAGGTAAACTTTCTTTTCTGGAGGATGGAAGTCGCAGGAAAGACTTGCGTCCAGCAAGTAAATTTTTATCGCTATTAAAGCGGTCCGTAATGCTCCTGCGCTCTTGATAATCGGTTGGTACAAACGAAAAAATAAGACATTTTGCTAACGAGTTAAACGACATTTTATTGGTGCACATCTGCGCTAGCAATTTAATTTCCATAGTCGTTTTGATTCCAAAATCAAAATCTGCTACACGAACTCACCCACATTTTCAACATTATACAACCAATATGTACTTATACCACTTGATAGCTATCATAATAATTATAATTGCGAAACACATTCAGTGTGTGGATCCTTAGATTTTTTTAGTACTGGAAAGATTATTGCAGGTGAGAAGAAAAGGATTAACAATTATTACATATACTTCCGAACATCATCATTATCATATGGAGTTGCATAATCAAAGAAGCGAATATCTCGTCGAATAATAACGAACGTACCGAATTTAATAATAATAATAACAATCATCTATAGGATACGAAAAAAATTTCCTTTTGTCAGTCTTCGTATGTATGTCGTCGATAAACATTTCCATAAGAATTAACAATAAATAACATGGATAGTTCTTCTCATGTCAACACCACCATGTCCTACACTATTTACGCATTTTAGTGTAAATACACACTCACTCCCGTCCTCCAACAAATCGTTGGAATCAAAGTGAAATTCTCTCATTTAAGTATCTCTCTTGATGTCTCAACTCGAGATCAAGTACGTACCCAAATGATTTTCCTCCCTCCAAAGAGGTTTACAAAAGCTACATCGTGTACTTTTTTCTATAAGACATACATACATTACCATAAACAACACAAACTGGATATAACAGTCAAATAATTAATCTGTGTCTGACTATCGTATAACCAACCACACTGACACTTCAGTGATGGGTCCTTTCAGTAACCTTATACATGTCCTTAGTAGCTATTTGTACACGAAGAAAAAACTTTTCAACGTTTCGAGTTCATTTCTTGTTCCAAAATGGCATCCAGTTCGTCCGTCAAATCTGCCAGCATGTTTCCAATGTCGTTCAGTACATCACCGGTACCACTTTGACTACCTGCGAGCACAAAATAGTTTGGACAAATTACATCAAAAATTCTTCCCTATTTAAAGTATCTTTCCATTCAACTTACTCTCTCCACTGCTGACGGAATTGGAAGCCACCAATTGATGGGCTCTACTCCCAGTTTTCTGCTGCTTGATCGTTCCAGCATTATCATTGGCGAAAGGAATTGACTCGGACTCTGTACTGGAATTCGACTGTTTTGAGAAAATAAAGACAAGTGCTATCATCCTGTAATATCAAACCCCAACAAACAGCAGCATTTTTCTATTCTCTTCCTATACCTTAAAGCTCGCATCTGAACCATTACGGCGAACACCTCGAGATAAAAGACCACTTTGAGGTAAATCTGAATCGGAAAAGTCGCTGCCTACTGGCGAAGGATCACGGGACTTGGTAGAAACTGGACCGGGAGGACTGTTTCTCATCGAGGGATGAGTGCTGCTGATACCACCAGGAGACTGATACTGCACTGATGGGTTCGGCGCATGCATTTGCTGTTGTTGAATTGTGCTTGGACTAGCAGAACTATTTAAAGTTGACAAGGACGTAGGTGCAGGGCGTTGCTGTTGCTGAACTTCAACTTCCGAGCCGCCCGCCATCACTAAATCATCGGGGTGAGGAGGTGGAGGGAATTCATCAGAAATTCGATTGGAATTGGGCGGAACACAATTGAATTGATCACACGATAGATTTGGGGGAGGAGGAGGCATGTTACTTCTAGGCGCAGCACTATTATGACTACTATTCCCATTAAATGAGTTGAGATGTGACTGTCCGTAAGAATTGGTAGTTTCCATGGCTGAACAACTACCACGTCTGGGTGGAGGAGGAGGGCCACTTTTAAAGCTGTTATTTTTTCCCAGCGTCCCCGTGGTGCTGGCATAGTTGACTCCTGTGCTTGCGTATACATTGAGACCACTTTTGGACAAGCGGCCGATATCCCTAGGAAGGCTTTTGTAACCATCACCATAAGCCGGTTGGGCTATCTGCTGTTGTGCTTGTGGCTGCAAGCCTGGGGATTGGCAGCGGTCACCCGGGATCCCCATGGAATTTCCAACACCTCCCATAATCTTCACGATCGGTTTATTTTTCAACAGCCTTGGTAAGGTAGACGTAGATGTGACCGTGGAGCCCATCATGGGAACGCACTCATTTGTAGGTGTCGTGTCCCCTTCCTCAAACTTGACCATGTTACCCCCGCTACTACTCCGTCCGCCACTAAGTACTTGATTCTGACTTGGAAGGAATGATGAAGTTCCGTAAATCGGCTCCTGTGCCGACACGTTCTCCATGGATTTTCGCCGACCATTCTTCACTTGGATAGAGATCACATCTGGATGGTACTGCGGCGTAACAGGACTGGGAGTTGAAGGCGGCGGAGCGGTAGCCGTGACCGTGTTATTTACATGGTGTAACTGTGGTTGATGTGTTAAAGTATGGGGAGCTAGATGAGCGTAGACTGGGATGGATGCATTTTGTGGACCTTGACGCCACATTTGTTGCTGCTGTGGCTGAATAGGATTGTGTGCTTGTGTCAAGGCGCGCGTGGTTCCGTAAGTAGGTTGAAACTGGTGGATTTGGGCAACGCCATTGAGATTTCCATAAGGCAACATCCCAGCCGCGCCGTTGCTAGGAGCATTTGATGCGGCTCGGTTCATCCGTGGAAAGGAGTCCTATGCGAGTAATAAATTCAAAATTAGCCACATTCATCGCACCAGCACCATCTACAGCCATAATGAGCCCATCAGTGTCTTATTCATCCATCCATCACTAATTCTTCCACTCCATCCTCAATTATCACCCACACGAATCCACTCATTGGAATGTCATGTAGTAATGTCTCTCACCATTGGAGTCAGATATGCGTTCGGCGTGCTTGTTGCGGGTATTCTCTTCCCAGCCAAAATGTCTTCGATCCTTTTAATGGCCAGCATGAACTTCTTTTGGTGACCCAGCTTGAGAACTCCAAGATCCTCCAAGTCTTCCCAAGTGATGTTCGTCACCTGTAGAAAAAATCCAGGAAGAAAACTCGTAATTAGTTTGCCCTGTAAACCCACGTACGGCAGATGGTTATTGTTGAGCTGATATACCCAATTGCCAATTATTACCATAACCGTCCTCTCATTACGCTCAGGACCAACTTATCATCTTAAAGGTCACTTCCAATTATGGCATCTCGCCACATGCATTCCATCCGTCCGCCTGTGCGAACTAAAATGGATCAGTTTGCTCATACAACAATAATCTAAACTGCATTCATTGACCTTTCCTATATGCTTTCATAGCTCCTCTTGCGTGACTCGGTTAGAGCTTTTCTCCAAATCTCTCGCAAAACCGACCCACGTATCTTCATTGCTCGATTAAAACAGCTCAAACATCTCTTTATACGCCCATTTGGCATCTAAAGGCCTCACATTAAAATAGAATATCCTCACTTTACAACCCTAACTTCTTTGTTGTCGCATTAATAATGACATCAAGATAATTTCATATGGATTCCCAAAGCTCCACAGCTCCGTAAATTAGCAAGCAGGTGAAAGTGGAAGATACCCTTACCTGTCGCACACTGTGATAACCCTGAGCTCGGAGTTTCGCCGTATACTCGTCCAACTTCAATATACTCAGCCATTCCTCAATAGAATTCTACGAACAAATGAGAGAGGATTTTAAAATCAATACCACAAGCAATAATAATACAGCAGACGCCATAAGGTAAACCCCTTACAGGTATGTACTCTGGTAGACCGTCTGAAATGTTAAGTTGTGATATTTCGGATTTGAGCCGCTTCCGATGATGCGGTTTCGTCACTCCAATAGCATTCAAATCCTCAGGAGTCATTCGGGAAATGGTGTGCATGTCATATCCAGCCTGAATAAAGTTTTGGTAATAGCACTCAAAATGAATTCCCGTCAGCCATGCATTCAAAACCTCATGGTCCTGCAAAAGTGTACAAAGAAGAAAACACCTCGGGTTAATTACCCCTCATATTAATGGCCCATGAAGTAAACTTAAGCGATTTCAACTTACGGGAATTCCTTGAGCAATCATAGCAGCAACATCAAAATTACAAATTTCTTCTGGAGCAATGGAGCCAAGGCTGGAGCTGGAGCTGTGATACGAATGACGGAAGCTGCCTGAGGAGGACTCAGAGGACAATCCTGAGTAGCGAACACCTTGTTGATAAATTGTAGACGACGCCCGGCCAGAGTCGAAGCTCGCTGTGCTGTGACGACATCCGTTACTTCCACTACCCACACTTCCGATCGCGGACCCGCTTCCTGAGCCAGTATTCGAAGACGCTGTTGAGCTGGGGCTCTCACGGCCAGGACTCTGCAAGAAAAAAAACCGTCATCAGATTCCCATTATCTCAACATTCTATACTCCATATCCTTCCCCACATCAAGACTACACCGGATAGTCACAGTCACATACTCACCTGAGTCATGTCGATCCCTTGGTCTTCTAATGATATCTGGGTCTGGTAGTGATTGGTCATGGACAAGGCAGCTTGGGTATTAGCAAAGGTAACATGTTGCTGTGGCAAATGTTGATGCTGATGATGATGATGCGGATGGGGATGATGAAGGGGATGATGAGAATGATGAAGTTGATGATGTTGCTGTTGTGGTGTACCGACGGAAGGAGGAGGTCCGGATCCATTTACTCCTCCCGAACCGATCATCTGCTGAGACGACTGTTGCTGCTTTTGCTGCTGGACACCCGCACCAGCCGTCATGGGATGTGGATCAACATGAACTGTGACGAGTGAGGATGCTACGGATCCATTCGGCCCACTGGTCCCATTCCCAGTACCAGCAGGAGTACCACCACTCCCGCTATTAATCCCTTTCCCGTAGTATCCCTAAGTGAGAAAAGAAGAAGAAGGGGCCATTGGTAAAAATATATAACTTGACGTCGACTCAATTTCCATCCTCATACATCACGCTTTAGTTAGGCAGACATGAAGGGTGTGAATGCGTATGCGTTTGAGAGGAAAAAGCACTCTCACTATCCTTCTTACCATATTTCATCATCATTTAAAACATAAAATCAAGGAGCAAGAAAAGAGAGGAAAAGCAGTATGGAATGAGCAGCCAGAAGAAGACGAAGAAGAAGACGCAAATCCGCATTTCTTCCTAACAGATACTTCCCATCCAATCCAACCAGCAGCAACCAGGCCTCTTCCCATCAACATCTCCGCGCCTCTCCCGTCAACCCATTGGAACAACCACTCAAAGTTAACCCCATGCACCAACCACACTTATACACACAAGATTTTCCCTTAAAAAACCCCTCCGAGTACAAAAAAAGCCCTGTTCTTCCGTCAAGCTGGCTTAGTATCTCTGTTTTATCTGAATGCGTTAAGGAAATGTATCCTAGAATGAAATGGAGGAAAAAGTGCATACGACAAGATCAAACTCTTTGTCAATGACATTCAAAATAATGTATTTCCCAATAAAACTTGCTCCACAACAAATTCACTCCTGCCAGCCTTTCTCTCTCTCTCTCTCTATCTCTCCACTACTACAAACTCTATCATAAAAATCTCAATTCTCAAGTACACTTTACTCCTGCTATACTCCTGCATCATCATCCCGATAACATCTCTCTGTCTTCCTTCCCATAAAAAGCCATACGGCTTCCAAGTGACAAGCAGTCTGCCTATTTCTCCACTTTTAGCTCTACAAGTTCATCAGTATATTTGCCCAAAAATATATACAAGTATGTGCAAGCGCGTGCAATCAGATGGATTTTGCTCCATACCCAAGGGAAAGGGAAAACAAGCAAACATTCCCTGCAGTGAGTTACAGATTTTTTCTTCATTACACACACACACGCACGCACACCAAGATGAATGTCATCAATCCGCTGCCATGAGAGAAACAATTTGCTCAGCTATGCCAGAAATCCTATCATCATCATCCAACATTCTTCCATACCTCCTCAAACCCGCTTCAAGTCTTTCTCCTTCAATGAATTTTAATCCGGGTCAAAACCTTTCCAAAATCTCATCTCTAAAATCTGCTACCAATTATTTGGAGTATTATTATTATTATTATTATTATTATTATTACTATTCGCAGAGGAGTAACCGGTTTCAAGCTCAATCATTATCAACCTCATCTCCCTCTCATTTCACGTTCATCCCTAAAACTATCTCGCTTCATATACTCATCTGGATTAGCAAGAACAAGTCATCCCACAGGGATCTTTTTAGTCACGGTCGTTCGTCCCGCAGTCGTCAGGCTAAAAAGCCAGTCAAATGTTGGCTGAAAACGCTGAGAATCCTCCACTTAAACTCCATGCAAATCTCCCAACAAGCATCATCTTCCTCTCCGCTCGTAAAAATCCTCTTGCCGTCTTCAATAAAATGTATTTATCCCCTTGATTATTTGCAACATTATTAATAGCATCCATTTTACGGCTCCTGCCTTGCGGAAGTGGGAGTGACACAGAGTGAAAAGGACATACGCCGATGACACATTTCAGCCTCCATGACTGCCACTATGTACACAGATGTGAAGATGACGGAACATGGAACTAAATTTCCTCTTTTTTTTTCTCGCTCATACTTCTTCACTCTCTCGCTCCCTCCCAGTCAAGCGCGCATTTATTAGCAACATTAAATGAAATAGTCTGAATGTTTCGTATGTCGCCGTCGCTGTCCTCTTCACTGCGCCTTTCTGATTCTTTTCATCAACTCCCAACATGCCTCAATGCTTCCTCTGTACAAATTCCATACAAATCTTACGCATCAAACATGACGACCGTAAAAAGGGCATCATAAATTCCCCACGGGACTCAAGTTTACAAGGACCCACCGGACAACGACAACAATGCACTTCAAAGGGAAGACCAGTAGCAGGAGTGCGTGTAGAGTAAAAGAGATCAACTCTTTCGTTTCCGTCAGGAGCCACTCCAGACATCCACCCCTCACCCCACATGTCAAGTGTACAGAGAGCGTGATGACGGCACACGGCCGAGTATTCACCAAGCACTATGGATCATGGAATGAAATAACAGAAAGAGCAACAACATTCTTCAGGGCAGTCCATATACGACATGATGACACAAAGGACACACTCCTGTCGCTCAAATCTGGGCCACACACTCGCAGAAGAAAACCGAGGAAGCGGAAGGAATTAACATCTCCTGTCACATCATCCTTTCCTTTGCCCACATCGTCCTCTTTCCACCATCAGCAGCATCGGCCTAACGGACACACATGTGCACTAACATCACGCCCAACTCACTCAAGGAGCTATTAGAATTTATGCATGAATTCATAGCACCCGAGCGTGCCCATGTTACTTTTTCCAGCGCTGCAGCTCTAACACGCTCTTCCTACCCCGCTTTCCCAGTCTGTGAGGCCAATGAATTAACCACCCAACATTCATCTTTTGCACAACAAGCTTATTCGCTCTAACTGCACATTTTGGCCAAAGAGGAAGAAGGGAAGATGGGAATCAGACTGAAGATGATGTGACAGGAGGCGTGATGAATCCAGAGCAGTCTGTCATCAAATCCAAGTCGTTCAAACCAGCCGTCAGCTTATTGAGAGTCCGTACACAGGGAAAGATGGAGGGGGGAGGGGGTACACGTTCTCTATAAATTCCAAGTGTGAAGGCACTTCCATACGGTCTGAGCCATGACACAGGCATCCAACTAGCCCGAGTACTCTTCTTCAAGCCAACAACACATGACAGCCACTCATAAGCAATGGACCACATTTTTGCCCCCCTCCAGCCAGCGGTCAACATCCCTATACTGCTATTTTTCTAACTAAACTTGACACGAGTCTACCCTGCGGACGAGCGAGCCGAGATGATGAGCAAACACTTCTCTTCCCAACAACAACCATGAAGAGGAATCTATTTTTGGGCCAAATAATTGATTTTTTTTTCCTCTTCAAAAACGTGATGATGCTCATGGGGAAGAAATTAATAACCTCTGACGGGCTTCCTTCAAAATCTATGTCAAAATCGTGTCCCGCTGATCACACCGCTAATTATTTCCACGCACACAGACATTGTCTCATTCCCAACTAAAAGGAAATAAGACAAAAGGCGTCAAGAGCACTCCTCGGCTCCCACTGTCTGCATTTAATGGCGGAGAAATGAAAGGAAAAAATGTGAGAAAGACGGCAAAGTTAAGCGGACGAATTGAATGGGAATGGGAAATGCTCAAGTTTTTCTTTCATTCCTCCACACTCATAATAGCTCAGAAACACATCAAACACACGCTTCCTGCCCTCTTAACATTTCAAACGAACCAAGTTGATTCTCCAACTGAACAAGTTCTCCCGCCCGCTCTCTATATTCTATATCCCTTTCTGCAAAAGAAGAGGAAAGGAAGACGAGTGGAATAATTTCCCAAACAAGCATAATCCCCCTTACCATCCTCATGTTAAACTTGTATTAAAACTGAACAGATAAATCACAAGCGCTGTTCATGCAGGAGGACGTAATTAAAATTTACACGACAGCTCAAATAGAGATGCTGACAGGTGCGTGAATAATTATGACGAATAGGACCTCTCTTCTTCCCCTTCCTCTCCTCCTCGATAATCATTCTTGACTGCTCACTGGCCGCAGGACCAGTTCCTCGTCATAATTCTCACACTAAAAAACCGTGTGGATCTGCCTCTTCATGTCGTACGCACTAGCGTTAAAAGTGTCGAATTATGTTGAACATATCAAAAACCCTTTAGAGTCATACCTGGTGCATGTCCACAATGTGAGTTTGTCCAGTGGGCGTATGACACGTTGGCGAAGGCGCGTGGTGATTTCGAAGGGACGATGAGGACGACGTGGATCCGGAACAAAATGAATCCACGGAGCCCGAGTTGTTCAAAAGATGAACTTGCTGACTAGCCGGATGATACAGGACGCCCTCCTCCACGTCTGAAATAAAGAAAGGGAGAGGAAGAATCATTAAACAAAGTCTCTGTAATTGTCATCAATTCTACACACACACATACACGTACGCCACCATCCATCTTTTATTACTTCCCACAGCCGGGGAATCTCATTAACGATCCTTGACTCCATCCAAGCATTTATTGGGTCTCTGCATTGGACACATGGAAATCCGCTTATTCAGCTCGCCTCCGACCTTTTACAACCAACAGTAAATACACCCCTTTAATTACTCTCGTCTTTTACATAAGTATATACTAGGTGCTCTGCTCATGAAGAATAGGGATCATACAAAGCCGGGGATCCAGTGTATTGTGAGAACTAGAAAGAGAGGGAATCACACAATGTTTCTCCATTGCCAAAAAAGGACGAAGAAGACCCTATGCGAAAATCCTTCTTTACATTGGCGTAATTACCCCGCTGGGATGAGCCCCTGGCGGGCCTGAGCAGCATTATGCAAACACTCCGCCACATCTCATAAGCCACCGGATTCACCATCACAACCATACCACCCTCCCTTTCCACGCACACAATAAAAATAAAACTTATCTGACTCCGTCGCTGTGGGCTATTGGAAAAATTTACGGCTACCGCCACTGCCTGCCTCCCTGCCTCCCTTCCATCCCGCATCATGACCATCATTTAAAGGATCTACTGTACTAAATACAATGAGCATTATTTACATCCCTACAGAAAAACCCCGTTCCTTCTCCCATACAAACAAGTGCTATAGTCCGTTCAAACAATTCAAATGAGAGTCGTTGGAGACTGTCAAAATATGACTTTAAATTTCAAACAATAATCTAATCTCCACAAGGGGTAATTATCATAGATCAAATCCCATGATACTTTCCCCCCTTTTCCCGCCCACGCCCAAATCCAGCACAACAATCCTTCCACATACTCCTCATGCCCATAAAATACAGTCCCAGCCAACACATTCCATATGTTCTGTCCAGTCTATTTGAATAAGTCTAGTACAACCCTCACATGGACTTGAACACCCTTTGTACATTTCGCCTCACTCCTTCCATTAGGCACAACCACGTGGCTACCATTTCCATTGTATTTCTTTGTCGTCGCTCCTCTTGTAAAGTAAATAAATGTGCAGCGGCTTGAGTAAAACAACTATACAGAGCTCTCACATCAAAATACATACCGACTTGTACTTCAGCTCACAAGTTTACACGAGCTTGTAAGAGCAGGTGAATGCGATTATATGAAGAAAATAATCATCAGACTTGTATAGATGCTGTTGATGATGATGACGACCAAGTGAGTGACTATATAACAAGAACTGAGGATTTTATCATAAAACTTGCCGAGGTGGAACTTAACTAATAAATAATTAACTCACTCCTTCATTTCACTAGTTCCTCCAAGCTTACATCGCAAAGTGAGAAGGGTTACAAGATGGATGCTCATGTACGTACACGGCCACTCTTGCTAACTCTTAATTAACTTCAACTTATTTAGTCCTCAAGCTCTTTCTCTCTTGAAATTCAGTTCCCTGCTAATTCTATTTACTCCTCTACTTACTTTATGCTACACACTCACAGCCTGAGAGACAGCTTCTCAATCATCATCTCCTCCAAGTCTTACACAGACGTATACACCTTCCCTCAGTCAACTCGTCGGACCTAGTCGTATATCCTTTAGCATAATTAACTTTTCCCTGCTATACAAAATCATTTCTGCATCCCCGCTATTCTCCTTCCTCCCGTTCTCATCTGTTGACACTCCAAGCCACTACAAGCTCCCGGATTCCCCTTCTCTGACCAAGCGGATTTCAAACTCACACCCGCACTCCCAGTAATTTCAACTCTTGTAGCCGTAATAATGAAAAGGACCCGCATTACGCATCTTTCTCCATGACAAATGCTACACATTAAGTCGCAGACGAACAAGGTAACTGGTCAGTACATACAGAATCATTCGCTCATGTTGAGCCCACAAGGGACTGACTCCTTGCTCAAATTCCATACATGACAGCTAACACTGCGTGAAGACACTTGAGGCGTCAGGACAGGTTTGGTTATTCCGCGGATCCAATCATCATCATCATATTCTACAGAAGGATTGTGAGCGAACATCAAAGCGATTTTTATTACATCTTCACCAGTATACAGTGATGTGGAGAGAGCTGCCAAGCTGACAGATAATACAGTATGGAAGAATGACAAAAATGAAATTAAAACTTCACCTCCGAGCCTCAATTTTTTTTGTAGAATAATTGTCTTGAATAATAATACTAATAATTAAAATTGTAATAGACTATAGTTTAGAATCTATAAAGGACCCACTAATCCGTTCTCCCTTCAAAATTCAATGGAAAACTCATTGTTCTAGTCTTCTCATTAAAAACTCTACTTGCTACATCATCATCATCATCGTCTGTCCTGCTTCTTTTAATTACATAAACTACATCCACAAGCGATGAGCCCCTTCATGAAAGCCACAAGAAGAATGAGAAATTTGCACGGAACACTGTGGGGAATTAAGGCTGAAATTAATAGTAAGAGCCTGACTGTGAGAAAATGATACAAGGGGGCCAAAGAAAAGGAAGAAGAGGGTTTGAGCTCATTAGACTCTTCTTCATAGTAGTAGGCCTCAAAGTCAACAACAGAGAGAGGGGGAGAGGGGTAGCAGAGATGATAAAAGGGAAATAAAAACGGACGCGAATGAAGGATAGAATGCAAAATCTGGATGGGACGTCAAAAATCAGGCATGCATGCAAAGGAACTGTCAGGCCAGAATGGCAATAAGTAAGTCCAACTCATCTGTATTCACCTAATCAAGCAACAAAGAAAATTATTTAGTCAATCACCCAAAAAAAACCTGCCTCCTTGCCCTACACAATGTTATGCACACTCCTTAGGAGGCAAGACGATGACGACCTTTCGAAAATCAAGCAATATAAGCTCGGTTTTATCTGTCATTACGCGCCTCCATTATCCCGAGGGGTTCTCACACACACACACACACTCAACACACGCACCACCAGAGCAACAAGCTTCCTGACTGAATCATTCATTGGGAAAAATCAAGCTATGGTCCTCTTCACCTATGCTCACATGTCACGGGATTAAGTGACCTCGTTCGTCACTGTCATCATTCTCATAGAGGAGAAAATTAACAGGAGCTTTTCTTTTCCTTGTCCTAATCATAATCATCATCATCGACTCCATTACCATCATTCTCTTGTGGGAGTTAAAAAAAAAGGGGGGTAATCAACGAATTTAAAGACTTTCTTTCAATCTCATCCTCGCACTCCTAACACATACTCACTCAAACGTCCACGAGGTTCACGAAATGGCAGCTTAATTACCTCCTGACATTCAATTTTGAGCGCATTTGACTCCTCCAAATGCCACAGAGGAATTCTTCCCCTATATACAGCGAGACATTAGATGAGGTCATTCAAGAGACGACTATACCACACGCTAAACAAACGGGAAGGAATTTCATGAGAAGCTGCGGCCACGTAATGCTAGACAAGCTCATTAGTACACGGCCAGCCCGTTCCTTTTGCACAGGTGGCCTCCTCACAGATCTCCAGGCCGTTAAATCTACCTCACGTCGTCCGAATCCCCCAATAAAGTAAACAGACGCGAGTCCATAAAGCCATGATTTATGGAATGACTCGTCGTCGTCGTCGTCCAACAGATCTGCCCTCATCATTATTTACCTTTCAAATAGACATCGGAATGAAGGCAGGGTGCGGGTAGGATTCCATCATCCGTTCCAATCGAGCTTCGATTATCGCTTGATGAAGCAGAACTGGCGTAACTGGAGCCAGCTGAGCCGAGACTGCTGCCAGAAAACCTCTGTCTGTCCTTTGTCACTCCCCCTCCGCCGTTGGATCCAGACGGGCCAATGAGATGAGTTCCGTCTTCTGACGATGGTGACACTAGTTGCTGATCGCTTCCGGAGTTCGGATGTCCTGTTCCCGGCTGCTGAGACTTCTTCACACGAAACGAGGAGAACGACACTAGACCGGGTACTGTAGGCGGTGATACACGCTTACCCTGGGCAGGACCGGCACGGGATTTATTCATCCCACCCACTGCAATAGACAAGAGAAAGAAAACCGTTAATCCTCTTTTTTTCTTCGTTGCCACACCGATCAGGTCATTACACTCGTATTTCTTAAAGACAATAAAACTCTTAAAGAATATAATTAGAGCACAACTATGAAACATTTTTAATTAGGCTCGGCCCACCAATTAAACTCAACTTTGCTCACTTGAGCCAACATTTAACTGGTTGCAACGATTTCCACTTTTTTCGTCCGCCCAAGAGTCACAATAAATTATTTGATAATCAGAAGAATGATTCGCAACAAAACTACATTATAATCCTGCTCATTCACTGTTAGAACAAGTCACTGGTTGTGTATTCCCTCCGGCAAACAGTCGGAGAGACAGCTACAAGGAAATATATGACCCAGTTTCTCACAAACTAATCATAACAAGCATTTGGACTACACAGCACCATCATTCCAACATTACTATTCTAATTCTAATGCACCCAGGAGTAGCAATAGCAGCAGCAGCAGCAAATAAGAAAACACACTGACACACCATCAAGCCTATTCAAACTTCCATTCCCTCCATAATATAAAACTTTTAGAGGAGGATTCACTTTAACCAAAGGTTAACTGCCCCTTGGCAATTTTTTTTAGTTCCAATTTCCTCATAGATAACTCTCAGTGATAGCTCTTGTGAGAGCTGCGAATAATTTAAATCAATGCCACCAGCGTCATCGTCAACATATCCCATCATGACTCCGTCCATTTGATATTATTTCTATATGTGCATTTGTGCCAACTTTTGATTAGTCTCTTGAATTATTTGCCAACTGTCCCATAATTTATGTACATTCATGGAGGAAGGACAGTTCTACGTCCATAAATATTACGCCTTCATCTACCACAGAGTCGACCAGATGCAGATAATACTTTCGTCCTCTCACATCCACTGCCCTTTCAAGGACAAATAATGGATCGTGGAGAAAACAACAAACCTTATTCCAATCAACCTTTACATTCTCTCATGCACACCCGACTGCACTTACTATACTATTCTGGCTTATTATGACAAGAGCAAGAGAGACAGAAGAACCGCAGAAATCATTACAGGTTTCCCAGGACCAAAGTCTGTGCAATCATTCAGTTAGGACGTGGTCATTTGAGCAGCGCCCATTTTTCCAGCTCATAGCCACCACAACACACTATCAAAATCACACATGCTCATTTTCTCTCCATCACCACAACAAATCCTCCAGCTTGGGCTCATGAAATTCTATTAGTTCCACGTCATCTTAAATCCCTTCTTCCTTCCTTTCAAGCTGAACGAACCAAGTATGAATGGGAAGCCGTCATCTTCTTCCCATAACTTCATCACACACAACACACATATACACGCTCAGTCATCATTTTTTCATAATAGCCCATGGATTATATATAATGTACGCCATTAACCCTATGTACTCTTTTGTGTTAATTAAGCCTTTTCGCACACACGCACATCGTATTCTTTAAACTGGAGCACAAAGAAAGGGACTCTACTGCAGTTACTCCATTACGTGCTCGAATCAGCCTCTACCCGACAAGCATTTTGATACGTCTTTAACCGATGCAAACACAACAAACTTGTCCCAGCCGACCTGAATTCTCAAGTAGATCCCGATCCCACAAAGGACGCAACTGTACGCACCGGCACTACAGGACAACTCCGCAGGCATCTTCCGGCTTACTCTCTATACATGCATTCTGCTAACTCTCACACACATCGTCCCCCTCTCATCAGTTTTCATAGCCCGAGTGTAGAAGAACTGCATCGGAAGTTTCGCCTCTGCTCCTAACGCTATACTGCACTCATCGTATAAAAATGCAATCTAAAATTGAATCTTTTTTTTATGATTATCGGCCCTCTAGCAGTGAAATAGTTCCTCCCGCTCCTGCTGCAGACATCCATACACTCACGCATGCTGAGAGAATTATATAAGGGACTGCCGCAATGCCGATATATTTCACCCGAATAATGTCCTACCGTCACCAACCGCACCAATAGCTTGCTTCCAAGCTAGTTATAAAGTTACAGCAGTCCTTTCCATAGATTATCATTATTATTGCTCCTTCACATCAACGACTGCTCCATTGAAACCGCTCTCCATCTCGCTCACATATGAGTACCCAAGATTAACAAAACCAAAAAGTCACTCATATATAGGAATTGCGTTACCCTTCCCGGCCCATCGTAACCGCAATTGAGCGGAGACGAGGGGAGAAAAAAAACTGCAAAAAGAAGCACATGGCAGCTGTGGGTGCGTCTGAAAAGCTGACAATGTTCACACTTGAGCAGACGATCCTCTCATTCTGGATCATCTTGAGGACGTTGACAAGCGTGAAGCAACCCACCACGCAGGAGGGGCTTCTCCCAAAGCTTCTCCATGAAAACCTAATGCTATTATAGACCCTAATAACAGCAATAGTACACAAATTCCATCGTGTAAAACATTCCGACACACACGCCACGATGACCACGGGCTTTTTTGACCCTTATACCCACAACGCGACAAAGATATCTCACTACTACTGCGTGCGCTACTATACTGTTTCCTCATCAGGCACAGAAGCTTACACGCAGCGAGAGAGATAGGCGGAACGCATGCGAAGGCCCGCTGAGCAATTTCATCTCTCTTTAACACTCCCCGCAGAGGCGAGAAGTTCAATTTAATTCATACTACTTCTATCATATTAGTCCATATTAACACGAGATAGAAATACAGGGATGCAAATTAGCTTGCCGCCACAGCGCTGACCATCCCCAAACCAGCTTAGCCTTTGTCTTGAAAAACTGATCCGCACTAATCTCATCACATCACCATCTTTATGGAAGACTGAGGGCTGTAAGCAATATTTCAAACAAGCCAATTCTCCTCCTCCTGCATCAAATCAAACTTCCAGACCTCAGACAGAAGGTATACCGCAATATACAGGGTGGCCCAGGGGAAGGTTTACGCTTTTAAAGCTGCATAACTTCAACAGTTTTGAAGCTATAGATAGGACGGGTAGCAATTCTGAAACCCGTCTATCTATAAACCGAAAAGTCTTAGACTTATTGTTTGATCTAGCCCACATTATATTGAAATCGCTCCACACTTGGCCGAGAAATTCGAACTCAAAGAAAAAGGTTCGATTTTAAAATTTAAATTTAAAAGAAGTTTGCACGCCATTTTCAAAGTTTGGACGCCTATAATATCTCAAAAAGTAATGGTCGCATTCATTTGAAGAACATTGTTCGAAAGTTCGAATTTAATGTGGACTAGGTTACTCCAAGAATCTAGTTTCATAATTGATACCCACCATGTCTGGGACTTAAAAACTATGAAGTTATTCAGATTTAAAAGTGTAAACCTTCCTCTTGCCCACCCTGTATGTACAATGGCAACAACAAAGACCACAAAGGTTAATTAATTTCCATTTGGGTATAACCTACAATTCCCACCATCATTAATTTACGCCTTTGTTCCCAGGCAAAGGATCACCGTGTCGTATCATAATTAAAGTCTGGCAAATCAATTACATAGCTTCACCACCAGTCCGCTGTATAAGTTCAGCAGAGGAAAATTAGCAAACATAATATATGCACACAGTCCTTTATGCACATTAAATCCACTCGGCCTACCAAACCTATCCAATTTGCACACCAAGTCATACAAATATGCAGACAAACACAAGTGCTCACATCAAACTCCAAAGTATACATTGTTGGCTCTAAATGAATCGATTCACACCCATCGCATCATCCTCATGATCAACCCCATCGCGCTCCAAAACTCGTCTTCTTCAACACATAAAAGCTCGAGAAAGTTCAAATCTGAAAAATCATGACCAAGTTCATATCGTATTCATATGCTCCGACCAAACCAAGTCATCCTTTAATCAGTTGACTTTGACTGACAGGTAAATTACACACAGTCAAGACTTGATAAATCCCAAAACCCCGTAATTACAAAACAACGCTCAAAATGAACCAAGGCACGTTTCGTCTCATAATAAAAAATAAGTCTCCCTTATGCTTACACATATGAGCCAAATAACTTGACCATGTCTACGTCGACCTTTCAAGGCTGAACGTCGTACAGACTCGTACGCAATCTCCTGTCATTGGTACCTCTCATGCCAAGAACAGGTGCACAAGAAACCCTCAAACTCTCTACTAACGACCCACATTTTCCCCTGCCCTCCACATATGCAATAGACGCTGTCGTCGTCACCGTCATCCACACAAATAATACGTCTGACACGACATGAACACAGCCAAAAATCACCTACAACAAATTCCATACAACCCGTCCCATCTAAAAGTCAACAAAGGACATCGAGTAATTACTTCAAAACGCTTGTTCTTCTTCTTATACTCCGAGCTCCTTGAAAACTTACTTGAAAAGCCTCTAATTAACATCATTATAACAGCTTTCCGCTCTGCCTCCAGCTGTACACATACAAATAATTCTCATACACGGCAAACAGGCGGGATTAGCATAGTGCACAAACACTTTGATTGCCTCAATCCCTCTGATGAGCTAATATCAATCATGTTCCACATAGAATTCTACCCAAAGACGAGCATAAAAAGTATCTATATACACTTGCCTTTCACACAGTATCATCGTCAATGACTATGAGACATACAACAGTTGGTGAACTAGCAGGAAAATCTAGTGGGAGGAGGAGAAGTCAAAGACGAAGAATAATAATAAAATAACGTGAGCAATGAACTATTTGATAGTATAAGTATGTGACTTGGTGTGTGGAAGGCGTAAATCTCCGATGGTTGGCAGTCATGGCATTAGGAATCTTTTTTTTCTTCCTGATCCTTTTCCTATATACGACACAGAAAGAAATGCATCAAGAATATCGGCCTGCTCCTCGCTCTCTTTCTCTCTCGTTCTATATCTGCAGAACTCAACTGACTGAGTGAGAGCAAGACTCTTCATGAATGTTAAGTTTGACTTCTGTTCAATCTATTACCATTCCATTACTCCTTTTCCACTCGATTGAATTCTTTTTTCACCAGTCTTTTCTCATACACAAGAGTCCATATAAGATTCTATTTCCACACACACGCAGCTTTTGTTTGACTTAACAATATGCTCCTCCATAAAATGAATGGAGTCTCCTCCTCCTCCTCCATCGTCTTCTTCTTCCACTCGTCCTCCTCTCCATATATTCCTCTTACTTCAAACAAAAGGAACAATAATTTTTTCCCTCCTCTCTCTCTCTCTCTCACTCAAAGTTCGTCTCAGTAGCTTTCCCTTTGCTCTTCATAATAATAATGTGGGCGCGGATGATAGAAATGCAGGAGGCGTTGAGGGAAAGAAAAGGATTTTTCTCCTCAAGTTTTGTCCTCTTTAAACTGTCTGCCTGGGTGGCACTCAGAATCTCACTTATTATTCTTCTTCCTGCTAAATAAATTACATGCTTTTTGTCCGGCCTCAAGCGGAGGAGGAGGTAGCAGGGCTATCTCAAAATTCGGTTAGATCATGTGTAATATTATAGTACGCACTATCACGAGAATCGTCATCATCATGAATACTGAATACAGCCAAGAGCTTCTTGTTCAAGTAGTGCAAGATGGGAAGGGAGACCAAGGAGAAGATGAAGAAACTAATAAGAACAGAAGGCAAAAGAAGACCAGACAGGCTAAAAACCCTTCAAGGATCAATTGTCAAAGACGTTTGGGTCCTGTAACGAGTCCATAAAGCATAAAAGTTGAATGTATCCAACCTGTGCTTCCCTTCATGCAAGCATGAGGGAGTAAGTTTATATAGAAAGAAAATCAGAGAGGACGGCTATTTGAGATTTTCTAACGCATAAACTCCCATCCAAAAACCTTCGTCTGGACGCAACATTAACAAAACGGAACAGGAGCAGCAGACAAAAGGAGGAGAGAGAGAGAAAAAAAAAGGATCTGGCTCATAAATATTTAATGTATTTTTCAAGGGGACACATGAGCTTAAGGGACGAAGATGCAGGCACTCTAATAATATCCTTTGTAAATATATATTGAAAGAAACAGGCAAGTGGACGGCTGGCTGGAGGGGAAGAAATTTCCTATTTCTCTAACCTATTCGCCTCTGTCAAGCACACGCACACCTCTGGCTCTCTATATACCACTAAAATCCAGGCCATTCTCTATGAAAGCTCCATGGATCTTCGTCACTTGAACAGGCCCTCAGGAACCTTACGAATGAAAGAAGAGGGAGAAAGACAGACAGGTTCAAGGAAGTACCCTCATTGTGATCTCACGTTTGTGTGTGTATAGATAGGTTTCAAGCATAATAACACTCTGGTCTCTTATTCTGCATACAGTATACCCCCACGCATGAGTCTTTCCATATGTCACACTGTCACAGTATATAATTGAATCTGCTGGAAAACTTTTTTCACCAGCCAGCCACTCATACAGAGCATACCACCAGAGCTCCCACCATCCAGGGTTCCACTCCTTTTTCCTTCACCTCCTCCTCCTCCTCCTTCAACTATTTCCAAACAAGTCCACTTCATCAAATGATAATAATCATTTTCCTCACCATTAATTCCAATTCTTCCACTCAAGTCCTCCTCACTTTGCTAGGGGAGAATTACATGGATTTTAACCGACACCTTTTAACCCGCAAAAAATCTCTCATGTTAGAAGAATAAGAAGATTAATATGCTACCATACGATGCCACAAGTTGTTCTTGTCGTATCCTCCCTGCATAAAATGATAACAAATGATATACAAGACGAGTCACTTTGTTGTGTGAGGCATATTGAGGAGGAGGAGGACTTACTTGACACACATGGAGGCGTATAAACAAGGTCATTGTTATTCTAAATGGACAGGATGAGTAGAGAATAAAAGCCCCATCATCATAACAGAGTCAACTGGGCCCGTAAGGCTTTTAAATGGGCCCGTATTTCCAACTACTGTCTTCTTCAATCAACCATCGCTAATAGCCAGCCACCCCTTAATACACAAACCACATTATTGACACACAGCATGTCAAAATTGTCCAAAGATTCCATCTTCTTTCTCCTCAATTTTCTTTATTTCTCTTTATCAATCTGACAGTAATATGTCTGTCTGTCCCTGAGTTCTCAACCGCAGGATCAGTTGGACCGTAAGATCCAAAGAATATTCAGGCGACGAGGTACTATAGGAGCATGATGGTGAGTAAGTGTACACGTACAGAGAAATCAACATCACTCTCACATACTACACACTCCTTCACAACATGTTTTTTCCTCTGTTCAACCTCAGGTGAGATTTTTTTTTATGCTTGCATTAAAATACCCTTTATGACTCGAAAGAGCGAGCAAGATTTAGTGTGTAAATAGAGAGATTGACTTGGTAAGAAGGGAGAATGACGAGTGAACATCCTTGAAGAATGAACGACCGGCCTTCCCACCTCTTCCAGCCTTTTTATCATCATACTCACGATGACGACGACGACGACGACGACGATGAACAGAGCAAAGGAAAAGAGCTGAAAACTCTTGCTCCCTCATCATTACATTCATGTCTGCTCATTGTTGTAAGCACTTAGCACGATTTCCGTTCCAAATCGTTAGGACAAAAAAAAACCTTTCGTCTCTTCATCATTACACCTTCCCATCCTCACTCACTCGCTCATATCTCATATTCCTACATGTCCAAACAGATTTACATAAAAAGGGAACAGACAATAGTTCCACAGAATCATATAGTCTCATCATTTCACCAACCTGCTCGCTCACATTCCACTAAAAGATGATGAAAATGATGATGTAGTATAAGATGAGCTCTCATATCTCTCTATGTTCATTTTTGCAATATCCTCCACTCCCATATTATTTACCCCACCACCACCAAGGTCCTTGGTATTATTTCTTCTATATACTATACCTATTCCTCCTCCTCTTCCAAGTCAAGCTCGGACGTCCGTTACCGACCACACTACTACTATATGCTCAGCAGAATTAGAAATGCACAGGACGTCCCTCTCCAAAAGTCATCCCTGGAGGCAGATCCTTCTTCTTATTAAATTAATGATAATAAAACTCCGCACAAACTTATATATGACAAGGACCACACGGACTGACTTGACTGCTGACTGAGTGAGGGAAACGTCAGGCATAAAATTAAGTGTCAACAAATTCGACAGGAGAAGCTGAAACCGCATAGAGACCGAGCATTTCTCCATATATATTAGTCATAAAACGAGAGGAACCACCTGTTACTGTATAGTGTTGTATGTTACGTAGGTTTCGTAAGGGAAAACGGCCCTGGAGGCCGCTTCCCGCTCGCTCATCGGGCGGGCGGGCTCATCCTTTGAACCTGCGGAAAAAAAACGTCCCTATATCTTTCCCTCTGCCTCTACTTCCCACAGCCTTCAGCCCTGCCACACTTTTTAACTTGCGAGGATGATGAACTATTATATGGAGGAGGACGCTGCTGCTGCTGATGATGATGATGAGGAGGAGGAGGGAGGATAGAGAGATAATGCCAGCATACTTACATCCATCCTCTCATGTCAGATCAAGTTGTATGCGCAGATGACGACGACCATAAGAAAAAGAACAAGAAGAACAAAGCGGCGAACATTTATTCCCTCAAAACCTGAGCCTTTTCCTCCTTCACGAGCACGACATTCACGTTGTATGCTAAGTGGCCTCACACTTTAATCATTGCACCAGGCGGTTTCAAATTTCAGCTGGAATTTCAACCAGCTGCCTGTCCCGCTCCACAGTTATAAATCTAACACTCATCTACGGCCACATTATGTACATACAGACCAGTATACTACCACCAACTACCACCTCATCTTTCTCTACTGTGTTCTTTATCTGATTACACATACATTTTTTCCCTATTGGAATCACATAATTATAATTATAATATGCTCAGCCAGCAACACCACACACATATCAACGGCAAGTCCTGCCCAAATGAATCAAAACCCACATGACTACTTACCAACTTAGTATGTGTAATCAAATTAAATTGTACCGGATGAATTCCATTCCTCTCATCATCATCATCATCCCCTCCATATTAGTCTCTCGTATGGGTGCTAGGAGTTGAGAGCAAGAAACGATTAGCCATTGCCACGGCAACAAATAAGAATCTATCTGCTCCTTCTCCCACAAACACACACACACACACACAAGAAGCCCACGCATTTAACGGGTCAACCTTAACACATGTATGAAGATCAAGCCGGAAACATGGCGCAAATCTCAATCCCTGTACCATGCCATCTCTTCATCTATGCAAAGTCAAAATTGAATGACAAGATAGCTCTGAATGGAATGGCTCTTTCAATGAATCCATGAGGGCGAGCGAGAGATAATCAAATTAGTTTCACGCCCGCATGCACACACACTATACATATCCAGATGGAACTTGTCATCCGACTACGAGGACCCCCAGAGGGAAATCAGCCTTCGCACTGGTCATGCGACCTAAACAGCTTCTCATACAATAATAAATAATGTCAGTTGTATTTTTGGTGTGGAACAAGAAAAAGAAGAAGAAGACGACGACGACCGCAGTCATTGCGAAGCAGATGAACAAGATGATGACGACGACGAGGCACATCAAGTCAAATTTGGTAATAGTTCTTGAGCCTATTAAAAACTGTATGAATGGTAATCAGCCCCTCATTATGCACAACATCTCCGACTCAATGTGAAAACTTCCATTTTCAGAGAGCGAGCGAGACAGCGCAGGGAACATAAAGACATGAAGCATTTAGACTTTTTCCAGCCCTGCTTAATCCTCCTAGAGTATCAATAGTACAGTAATATGATCAAACTGCGCCATTCCATTTTGAATGCACACAAATCCAACCATTGCTCAGCGTGTAGTAAAAATAATAATAATACTAATAAGAATGGCTTCCAAAGAAGCCGTCTGGAGACATTGAAAATATTACCCTGATCCTCATCCCCTGTAATGTCAATGAAGCTCAAGTATATCACTCTCCCTCTCTCTCTCTCGTGTTCTTGTTATTACAAGAAGAAGCACAAGTCCATAAGGGAAAGATGACTGAAGGAATTTTAATCAACAAATCGTATTCCATACAGCGTCTCCTCCACATTATTCCTTCCTTCCACCACAAACTCCTCTTCCTCATCCTCTTTGACCCATAAAACCTCGGAGAATCCTCACGTTCCATGTACACAACGACCGCGCTAAGCCTTTCAACTTTTCAATAGCACGCCCATTAATTAGTATTTTAAATGAGTGATTAGGAAACTGCATCCAAGAGCCAAGCTGCTGGCTATAGCTCTATACGTGGAGACCTTGGTGGCAATGAGCCAGAGAAATTGGGAATGAAAAACAAACAGTCATTCATCACTCCCAGTCATTCGCCTTTTAGAAATAAACAAGAAGAAGAGGGAAATTCTTGGGAATTACACGCTCTCCTTTCCATATCACCGGAGCAGCAATCCCCAAGACGCATACCTTCTGTATAGGCATGCGCAATCAGTGGATCAATTAGGCCACGATCTCACTCACTCATGACAACAACCCTCTAAGAAGACGACGAAGAATTGTGGAAAAATCAGCCGGTTCGCGGAGACTAAGATAAACATTGCCGACTACACAGACATTATTTCCGTCCATGTCATTGCACTTGACTCATTGCCATAAATTGTGTAACATTAAACTCACGTGGTAGCAAGTTCCGAAGACTAATGGAGCGGAAAAATTTAGGCAGAGGTTTCTGTGGGATTCCAAGTGGATTGAGGGGGTACGTCGTGGGCTGCGACAAGCTCATCCTCCTGGTCCTGTCATTCCCATGCCTCTGCTGCCATGCTCTTCCAATCAGTTCATCATCCTCCTTGTCATCATCCTCATATTTCCTCTCAAATGTTGGACCAGTCATCCGGTTGCCATGCGGGCTCATTCCAATCATTCTTCCATCCGCTTCCCGTCCTTCGTCCCTCCGACGTCCCCACAACCACCAGTCCCTCTGCCCGCCATAGCCATCATCAGTATCATAGGGACCATTGGAACGAGCTGCGTACAAATTCCCATCCGACAAGCTCTTCTGCCACAACCAACCACTGGGAATGGACTTGTGTGGCTCGTTAGCTCGACTCCCTCGCTCTGACTTCCCATGACAGCCAGCCAAAAATGACGAGAATCTCTTGGACGAACTCTTCTCATTCTTTCCAGCAGACGCTCTCACTCCACCACAATCACCATTTCCATCACCACCGTAAACAAAACCAAAGGGAGAACTACCATGGTCCCCACCAGGCCCGTAGAGCATTTGACGAATGGCACGCGTCCTATCCGGACTCTGTCTATCCTCTTCGGTGTCATTATTATACAACCGTTCAGTATGGCACATATTGCTATTACGGCTCCAGTCCTGTTTGTTATCATGAGGATAATAAAACAAGGAGGAAGGAGGTGCGGCTGCAGCTGAACAGGCCGCTGGATTATTATTGTAATTCTTCTCAGATTTATGATGGGCTGATCTACCGACAGTAGCTGTTGTTCTTGTCCGCTGCCCCATTAATTTACCATCATCACTATTAGCCTGATAAGTGAGCGGCGGTTGGCTGGAAGCTTTTCTGGCGGTATCTTTGAGGGTCACCCTTTCCTCTCTTCTCATATTTTTCCTCTTATCAAATACTCCATCGTCGGCTTGACTCTTCTGTTTCTTGCTCCCCTTGCGAGCAACTCCGTTTTTCATGTAATAAATCTCATCTGTAGCTCTGCCACCAAAACAATTGCCGGAGGAAGAGATCCCGCCGAGGGAGGATCTCCCACCTGGTGAGTAGCGGTCAGCAGCACCAGCTCCAGCATTTATACCACCATTAGAACAAGAACTGTAGCTTGTTCTAGGCCGTGGTGGCAACGAGGTTGGGAAAAACATGGGAGAGGAAGACATTATTATTGTAAACTGACGTCCATACGACAAAACTCACATACACACGCACACACACTGCTGTTCAAACAAACAACAGCCGCAGCATTTATTACAACCCTTTTCCTTCAACCTCAGCAGTTCTCACGTTCCTTTTATATTTTATGCAATAATAATATTATATCCTCGCACTTCCACGCACACTCGGCTGACTCAGTCACTTTTCCTCACACTTCAGATCCACTGGATTAGTCACGGGTTTTCCAGGTCACGCAAAGCAGTTGACGACCGTGCTTGGAGCAAAGTCAGTTAATCACCTAAATTTTTCCCAACTCCGGATCCATAAGAAGAAGAGAGGAATCAGTTGTACCACAGATGAGCACACCATGGATCCCAACGTCCCCGTTCCCACATTTGTAGATATATAAACAAAATCACAGAATATATTCCTCCTGTTCGCACCAAACACAAGAACTGACTGGGAGTCAGAGGAGAAACTGCGTGAGTGAGTCAAAGAGTTAATGCCTGCCTACGCACAGAAGGCGAAGGGTTAGACAGAAAAACTTTATCTCTTCTCACAATGGATAAGCAACGGGGACTCCCGTTTACTCTTCACACTCTCTTCATGCACACACCAACCGGGGCTGCCAGACGGAGGAGATGAACAAGAGGTCCATTGCAGATCATTTGTAGGCAGACAAGAAGGAGAAACATGCGAAGACACAGTGAAAGATGTGTGCACACACACTTGTACACAAACTTTGTTGTGCACAAGCACTTTGCTTCATACGCACACACAAGGGAATATTGGAGTATAAGTATGGTGTGTTGAAAACATGTTCACATTCAGCTTGACTTTGTAATTTAAATCGGCCGACATTTCAAGCACGCTTGCACATATGACTCCTCACAATAATAATAATAATCATCATCATCCTCTTTTCCTAACACACTCCACTACCACACAATTAGACACTTTCAACCTTTGGTATCCACATGGAGACCTCAGTATGGTCTTTATGCCCCACACTCGCCCGCAATATTGTGCCAGGCTACCATATGCGCTTGTGCGCAGTGCAATATACATACTGCTGCATACATGCCCGCCTTACGCACATTAAATCCCCTGTCAAATAGCTAATTAATAAACCTACTCTATCCATCACAATCACATCGACAGCTCCCAAGATTTCACAATGAACAAATAACCCCCCGTCAACTAGAGACAGTTCACCCTGTCCTCAGTTTGTTTTTTTCTCATTCCTTTTTCTTCCTCACCTTCAAACACTGCCAAAGGAGCCTATCTAAATTCCATCACACAAGCCAAAAGATCCACCCGAAAACTTGTCTGCTGTGTACACAAGAAGCATCATCCTTATCCTCCTATATTATCGCACTGTCCCTCCCTATCATCTTGTCAAAAGACAAATGCACCAGCACCCACAAGAGGATTCCTATGCACTCCCCCACATCAACACCAACCAATATTGTCAACATTTGCAGGATGTTAAACAGAGCAACTTATTTATAACTGTCCGATCCTACACTTATGCTCTTTGAACCTTAAGATATGCAAGAGTGAGTGAGGTGATGTGGGCGACGATATGGTACTTGCTGATGATGGTTTGCTCCAGAGAATACTTTATACATTCAACTCACGCCCTACAAAAAGACTGAGAAACTTGTGTCTAATATGTAACCGTTTGTGGGCCGTGCTGCTCGCTCACTCTCAGTCAGTCATTCTGTTAGTCACTCAGCATCATCTTCTTCATATGGCTACTCTATCCAATCTCTCTCCCTCCATGAGTGAACGAGAGTGTACAAGATGAGGAAACAGGCGGAATCCGCACCTCTCCCTCTCACCCTCGCATCCACATTGCTAAATTTTGGCAAATAGTTGCGAGAAGTGAGGAGGTAACCTCGAACAAGTGACGTGATTGATGAGATCTCACAGCACACAAGTCTATATACGATCAAGCACTGACTGAGAACGAGTACTTGAAAGCAGCTCAATTACAAAATGTCCCGTCCATTTCCATCCAAGCCTCCATACGGCTTCTTCAACTTGTGTTAATGTACAGTGTACAGTCATCTGCTTTATACAAGAAGTCTATCTCTGGACCCTCTAACTAAAACCTCATGATCCCATCAATCCGAACCAGCTTTCCCTTTGACATTCAATCATCAAACAATCAAACACACACTCACCACGTCTCCATCATCCCTGAACCGGGAGAGCAAAGCAGTGTATACAACATGCTCAATAATAATAATTCTCTTTGTGAAACACTTCTCAAGGTCCACGTCCACCACGTGCTGTGCTTGCGTATTGTAGTGAGAAAAATAGAATTAATGGTTATAATTATATTGAGAGGAAAAAGCCTGCTTCACAAAATCCCCTTCACATTCTCATTACAATAAGACGACCAAGCACTCACTCACGACGCCAAGTCACAAACATGGACTGCAAACTGTCACGTCAAACTTTCGCTTGCTCTGAACGTTGATAAAAAAAACAAAAAGGCCATGACAAGGATGAGGCTTCCATATATTCGCATTCTCGCACCCACACAAGCAAGTGTGTATAGAGGGCCGCCACGTAACGAGTTGAGAGAATTGCCATCCACTCATGGAAATGAATGGGCATGTCCCCCATAATGTCCAATTCCAATTATTATTATTATTCCGCAACAATTTAAATGTATTACAATGCACCTCTGCATACGCACTTAAATGAGCCCAGAGAAAATAAAACAAATGGATGGCGTCAATGAGTGTCCTCCCTCTATATGTCCTCACAAATAATTATTGGGACAGTCGGACAGAGCAACAGGCAGGTCGTCATGCAGGCAGGAGGTTGGAGGAGTGTATATAGCCAGTCCTCTTCATGTAAATCTGATCAAATCTCATTACAGCAGCGAGGAAATGACAGCTTACATGGTCATTATCTAAAGAGAACGTCAAGCCTACACTTTGGCTCACTCTACGGCTAATTCATGTGTGGGGCTTCATCGTGTTTTAGCCTCAAGTCTCCCTTGCCTCTGTCGCAATTCCTAATACAACACACACGCTCACAGCTAGAAAATAATAAGCTCCATAGTGGCAAACACGCTTCGAATTCCAACAGTAGTATATAATACACGTGAAATGAACAGGCTTTTCAACACGAACAACGCCAACTTCGCTCCTCTTATCAACTTGATTACCACTGACAGTAGCAGGGCCTCACTTTAAACCAATTCCAGTCACATTAACTTCCATACGCAACAACAAAATCCACACACGGTATACTTCCTACCAATCTCACTCTCTTCTTCTTCTTCTCAATCTCAATACTGAATTCAAGTGAAAAAAAAAGTTTTCAAATCACACCCAATTTTCCGCACTCCACAGCAATATTTTCAAACTGAAAAACTTTCCCAGTTTAATTCACTTGCTTATATATGCGAAGAAGAAGGGAGAAGAATCTTTTGGACCATAGATGAGTCCGTCTTCTTCCCCACTCACTGACTTGGCCCAGGGTGTACACCATACCAACTTTCCTGTCCACATAGATCCACCTCCAGACTGCTTGAGGTCAGCAAGCACAAACTTCCTCCAAGACACAACAACACCCATCCCACACAGCACGTTCAAGCCAGCCGTTGCTCGGGTCTTGAGGGTTGAAAAAAATAATAATTATCAAAACAAACACAAGAAGGAGGGTATGAGAGTTCAATGGTAAGTCTGTCAAATAATATGGAAGTTTAAGCTGGCAAAATTCCCTCTTCCTTTAATGTGTGAGATGCGTGAAGAATTTTTTCAAGCCCCTACTCAACAACGCTCCTCACAAAATATATACACACACGCACTAAAACTCAGATGGGTCACGTTGAAATGTGAGCATTTATAAAGGGCTCTGTGGAAAAATCCCTTCCATACAGTTCCCTCTGTCAATGTCGTCAGAGCGGAAAAGGGAGCGAAAAATCCTCACAAACAGTCACACATTTAGTGTGAAGGTGAAGTGTATATGGATGGAACAAGTTGACTTCTAAATATTTGGGCTCAATACAGCAAGCAACGTGATGATAGTCATCATCAACCATCCTCATCTCTGCTTCTTCAAGCGAAGCCCAAAGAAAACTTCACGCCGGTCGAACAAAGATACACAGACGTTTATTTTCCTGGTCATATTTTCCCCTCACAAAAACGCCTGCCTTTTCCCATACGCACCTCACATCCACAATATCATCTTTGAACCAAAGTCGTTTTTTTTCTTGTTCTCTATCAATCTCTTCTTCCCTCCTTACAATCCTCATCCTTTCTTGAACATGGAACATGGATCCTTTATATCTATCTAACGTTGATAAAACTGACTTGATGGCATTGTGAATGGGCGGAAAACAAACTGAACCACAAGTTGATATAATAATGCTGCTACTATATATAGTACCCACACTCAGCCTGCCAGCCCATCCCTCCAAACCAAAATATATTCTCCTTTTAGACAAACTTATATACACCTTATGTACTTTCACTTCCTTTTTTTTCCCCTTCGCATCTTCTTCCTTCTCCTTCAAAGGTACAAAAGACAAACAGGAAGATCAAGGAGGTAGTATACTACAGAAGGAAAGAAGTGAAAAAAAAACTACGAGAGTTTCCAAAAACTTGATGGACAACAAGGACAGGAATCAAGATGTTCAGAGGGAGAGGAAGGAAATGGGAAGAAGTCGAAAGAAAAAAACAAGTCAGAAAGGCACGAGGAAAAGTACACACAGATAGATAGATAGATAGATAGATGCTCACAAGATGTGATTTCCAGATAAAAGAACAGTCAACACAGACGCAAAAGAGATGTAAGAAAAAAAAAGGAAAAAAATCAAGCACCTATTCACACTTGAAAGTATACTAAGTCTGTGTATGTGTAGCCTGTAGCCAGGCAAGCCGAGCATTTCTTTTCATAAGTCACCACCAAAACTTGTGCTATTTTCCCTGTCTATAAACTCTTCCTCAAATCGGACGCACAAGCAAAATACATGCGGCAGACGCATTTCCTCTGTCAAGTCAAATATAACAGCGTACAAAAAATATTCAATTTTCATCGCACAATAACAACTATATATACGTATAGTAGACTGGTGTATACAACAGTCGCCTCGGGATAACTAATCATACTTGCAAGCCATATTCCTCCAAACACGCGCACGGTCCCAATATATTCGAATAGCTTTCAAAGTATTTCTCGTCACAATGACAACAACCATAATATGCTGAGATGAGGATCCTCATATAACTTTCCATATCTGTATACCTCCTCATAAATATCACATTTTGTCCCTAATCTCCTTCAACAATCTATTAACGTGCCCTGAAAAACAAAAATGACAACAGTTTTCTTTTCATTTTCTCCTTCACCACCAGCATCCCTTCTACATATATACCAGCAGCAATTCCAGCTAGCAAACTGTTAGGCTGATTAAATAATAAAACTTCCTTTTTCTAGCTTCACTTTCATCACAAATGCAATCTGTTCCACAAGAGGAAATGTAATCTCACCACACAAACACTCAACTCACATCTGATCAATTTCCACACACACACACACACAACAGATAGATTAACCTGCTACATTCCTTTCAAAAAAATTCAAACTGCAGCCATCCAAAAATGTTCTGCGCCATGGACATTTAGCCGAAAAATGAAACTTGTATCAGAGCGAGGAGAAGAGATTATTTTAGACCACGACCGACCCAGCATTGGTATTGGTATAATCATGAATCTGCAGAGGAACAAGGCCGAAGATGAACCTATATTATGTCCATTGTGAATATTCACAACAACAATCTTCCCGTATATAACTGCAAAATGAATGAGAGCCAGCCAGACAGACAAACGGCAAGGAAACTACAATTATTCAACTGGCCAACAAAAAAAACGTGACACATTTACATTCTTCCTTCCAAATGAGACCAACTGACCAAAAGTGAAGCAGACAATCTTACTTACCCTCTCATATCCACACAGTCAAAATCTTTATTGCCTCACACAGACAGCTAAAGCCGTATGCAGGAGAAAAGTAAGCGTGTGTATATCATTCTTTCACACACTCAGCTCACTTACAGGATTACTCATCTACATAGGATAATCATCATCGTCATCATCCACCAACAACAACAACAAACTTTTAAATCTTCTCTTCCTCATTTGCAATGCATGCATTGAGCAGGAGAATGACGACGACGTGGATGGAACTCGGCTAAGAGGAAAAATAAATGCGTAAGGGAATAGAGAGAAAAAAAACTCTCAAGGAACCGGAGGAGGAAGACCCCGCTACGTCGTCCTCAAACACAAATGATCCCGTCCAATCTACCAAATCAACATTTTCCGCCTACGCAGCAAATACTCACACAACCACTCATCATTGCAATATCAATAAAACTCTTCCCAACAAAAATCCTCTTCTATATCAACTCTCCAATCTCCCTTGCACCAAAGACAAGGAGTATAACATCAGCAGTGAGGATCTCTCAATCGCTGTGAGCCATGGGGACAGTGTAGGTCGACGTCGTCTTCGTCGTCATCGTAATAAATTCCATTCTCAATCCCCAAGCACCGCAAAAAGTCAAAGCTTCTTCATAAGTACTTACAGGAGTATATGAGTAAGTGATTCAAACAAATAAATTCCCTCCCATACTTTTTTTACTGCTACCACACACATGCACTCCTCTCCTTCCACTCCACGTAACCCTCTATCCAGTAGTCACTCAAAAATAATAGCCAAGTCCTTCCTTATTGCTTCTATAGGTTCAAATTACTTGATCATTCCAATTGTATAGAATAGCAAGACGAATCCAGCCTCTACAAAAACATCCACACTCCTGCATTTCTGTCCTATTTCAAAGAATGAGTCGTCAACAACTGCATCAAATGGCAAACAAGAACACGTCGATGATAATTCCACATTTTTTAAAGAAATCTTCCTCTCTCTATCTCTCACTTTCTTCTCCATTTATATTTTCACAAGCCAAAATGAGCAAATCAACAACTCTGCCCTTCATCAAACTTTGGACGCCCACGTTCAAACAATGGAGTGGCAGCAAGGAAATGAAATGACAGAGAAAAAATCTAAAATCTATTAGCATTTTTCCACACGAGCGCACAAGTTCCTCATCCAATGGGTAAAAATAAAAGACTTGATAAGAGAGAGAAATGCACATGAATTTTACCTATATAACATGTGTCCACCATGCCTTCATCAATATGCTCATGATGATGAGCAACATTTTCCCTTACAACATGTAAGTTGCCACACAGACAAAGCTGGGGCCATGGGTGATTACATTAAGCCGAATATAGCAACAAGGCCAAGAGTGAGAGTAGACCAGGGGTTATTATCCCGCAAGTACAAAGAAGACAAAGAAGAAGAAGAGAGTTCGACGGAGCGAGTTGATTGCGTGAGTGCGTATATAAGTTGGACGTTGTTGTTATGAAATGGGAATGCCTGGTTTTTTCCAAGTCCTTCTCGCCTGTCTGCCATCCAGCTTCCTACATTTTCATGGGCGCTGCCATCATAGCTCTTTAGCTCTCCATCACATCGGCATTTAGGGTGAAAACGCCCTGGAAATCCATATTTGGAGTCCACCATCCTCATGGCATGGCATCAATGCATATTACAAGACAAGCTTCATCCCATTAACTTCACTTGGACCAAGTCTACACAAAACACACTTTCAGACATATACACACACGCATCATGATGATGATCCAGCCAGCCCGGCCGACACATGGATGGAGCATTATTTTCGGCCCGTTGGGATCCATCCATTTCATTCTGTACTCTGCACGCTTGTCCATTACTATACAGACTGGAATTCTCCACACTTCCCAACTCTCCGCACAAAATTTTCCCTTTCTTCGTCATTATTTCTTTCTTTGTTGTGTGCATGCGTTGAGTATAGAGAGTCAACCTTGCTCTTCTTCCTCATCATCATCATCATCATCCAACGCAAAGAGAAAACAAATGGTAGGCAAATCACGTGCCTTCTTCTTCTCCCTTTCTTTATTACAGCCCCACAGACTGCTCCACTCCAGAATTCTTCCTCTACATACGCCAACTACATCGCCATCCCGTCGATGCAAGGATGATAAGGGGGAAATTTAGCTGCTAAATGAATCCGCCTTATGCGCAAAACTTTCTCCTATTATTACACCACACACGAACTCCCGGTCTCCCCTCTATAATTCCAGCGACTATTAAACCATCCAACTCATTAGCAGAATCAAATACCCCACACAACCACATGACCCTGAAACAGCCACATCTTTTCTTTATTCCACAGGCGCTCAAAAGCCCCTCCTCCCCACCATTTAGACTTCTGTACATAATTACACTTACCTCATCATCATATTCCCACCGCCATAACGTCGTTCTATTATTATTATTATTATGACACTAGAGAGAAGTCTCAATGCCGACCTTTCAAGTCCCCTTTTCTCATAAGATAACAGCAGTTACTACCATGCAGCTTCATACACACACGAACGTTTGTACATCTCATTCTATATACTCCTGCCTGAAGTAACCAACCAAGGCCCCTGACAGCCTCGACTTCGCGCCCTCCCGCCGGACAGGCCTGCATGAAAGCCCATATAAAGCAAATCAAAATCTCCAAGCCCTGCCAACTTTTCCAGACACATGAGCGTCATTAAAAATATATCACCCCGAGCATGCAGCAGATCCAACAACCATTTTTCCCTCTGTGAATCTCTCCATAGCAGCAGACTGACTGAGCAAGACAACATGGCGGCTCCTCTCCTACATTCAAATCTACACATCTGCCCGTCCGCCTCAAAATATTCATCTTCATCTCTATCTCCCTTCTTTTTACTAAACTCACTGCCAACTAGATTTGCTCCCATAGGAAGACAGTTCCCAGGAAATTACCAATGCGACGGAAGAAAAGCCAGCGGAACTAATAACAATCCTCCCGCCTCCTCTTCTTCCAAACTCCATCAGTAAAGGCAATCAAGAGTGTTGTTTTTTCCACAACAACACCAAGTCTGCCTTCATATGGTCCCTTTTCATATACATATAGTACATGGAAAAGTCATAGGCTTCAAACAATTTACGATGACACGACGGAAAAGGAAAGCTATTGCGGTGGTACCATTCCCCCGGCCGAGAGTAGTATCCGATGAAAATAGTGGAAATCAAAACATCCAGCTAAAATAGGACGCACGACGTCACAACTCAAGTCACCATTCAGCCCTCCGTCTCCGCATGTTTACCATTATTCCAAAGCCAAATGATATGGACAGACAGAGGGAAGAAATGTATAGGAGGGCAAATGAACATGCGGGTGACAGGATTTTTTCATGTTTTTTCAGCAAGGTGAGAATACCTCTACTGTCTCGTTCTCCTCCTCCTGCATCTCTTCTCTATACTTTCTTCTTGCCTTCCATTAAGTCAGAATAATTGCTCCACTAACAGCCATTTGTCAGCAGTGAGAAAAAAGCTTTTGGAAATGTCCTCCACCACCTCCACTTTTCCCCCTTCTCACAATTGCCCAGCTAATGCAGCAGAATTGGGAGGAATAATAAAAGCCGCAGCACTCTTCCAACCATAGTAGTACTGACATTCTCCTGACATTCTCCATCCTCAAATTATAAACATTATTTTGAGTAAGAGAGGGAGGAGAGTGTTGACGACGACGACAACGACGACAACGAGCAGCTTCTATCATGCTGGATATAATAATGGAGGAGCTTTTATTAAACACAAGTAATAGTGCTACGTGATGGAAGGTGTATGGAAGAGAGAAATGTGTTCCTTCCTTTCTGTGTTCATGTGAGGCTGGAAAGGATGTTAATTAAGCTACGGTTGGCGGAAGTCGGCTCCCCTCCAGAGAAGTCAGGTAGGCAGACGTGCCATTTCTTATCCAAAGCGCATACCTCCGTATTCTGTATTATATACAAAGGAGACGAGTGCTGGAAATCATGAGCCATTCAGCAAGTCTTTTTCCTCCGTACATGCATATATAGTATAGAAGCTATGGAAAGAAAACGACTGAATTCCACACAAAAAATTTGCACACACACGTGCGCCCGCCGCCCCCTTCTTCTTTCTTTCTTTCTCTTGAATACCAAAAGCTGACATTACCAAAGCCTTAAAAAAAAGGCTTCAGCTCTGACGCCACCATCATCCAAATGCCCAGTCGACCTACACTCAAGCAGCAGCACGACCCCAAAGCGCCATTCAAACAGTCATTCTCATATCCGGCTTGAGAAGAATGCTGACTGACTGAGATGTAGGAACGGCTGGGGCTTTCACCAACTCAACAACAAGAAAAGAATATGCAGCTCGTCGTCTCCTCCGGCTTCCAATTACTCTGCTCATGTGTAATTTAAGTAAGCGAGCAAATCAGATCGCGAACACAGTCAGTTCCATATGGCAGGAACAATTTCTGGCCGAGCTAATAAATTGTCAGCGCTCTTGCTTAACTTGATAAATCTGCAAGTTGTGAGCGCGTGTGTGCATAGTATAATTGTGTGAGTGTGCGAGTACAGGACTGAAATTTGTCAAATTAGCATTTGCGAGAGCTTTTTGGCTTCTTTTTGCTCATGCAAACAAGTGTATGAGCATGTTAACAGAGTCACGTAGGACATGCCACATGAGGAAAGGCAAGCTTGTTATGAATTATGCCAACAGTTTTACTGCTCTGACACACAGGAGCAGCAGCATACATATACACGCTCAGTTCCCACAGTTCCATCCGTACGTATTATACTTGAGTCTATCCAAGCATAAGGAAACCAAATGGTTCAATAGGAATAAAACTTTTCCAACCGATATATATAATAATATACCATAATACACAAAAGTCACTTAGAACGCACTCTGTGCGAGTGAGACACAAGGAGGTAATATATATATATACGTATATATACATACACGGCAGAGAGACCAAATGTTTGCATTTATTCAAGCCTCCACATAGTTCACTGAGTCTGACTGAGTGCGAGCAAAAGGAGTTGAGGAGGGCAAAGAAGTGTGCATGATCGTGTCAGCCAAGTCATCTGAGCACGGCATGAGCTCTTCAACTAAATGACCATGGTGACAAAGAGCTTGAAAACAGGCTGAAATAGACATACACTCATGAATAACACTGTCCTCCTCACTGAGTAAATAAAGGCTGGGCTCATTTCATCTTTGTTTATTTAAGGAGATACACGGTGCTGCATCTTTCAACAGACGGACATTCATCGCTGTCGTTGTCGTCGTCCTCTCCTTATCCGACAGTCAGTTCAACTCTATACGGAACACTTCATATGTTAACTTTTCCAACAACCTCTCCTCGTCTGTCTCTCAGCCAATCAAGCAAACATGAATGCACCTCTAAACATTTGAGAAAAGACAAGACGGCAAAAAAAACTCACTTGCATAGTTACAACTACTTGACCGATGTATCTTCAGTCAGAGGCTTTTGCATGTACAAATGATAGATAATACAGCGACTAAAAGGTGATCCTTATAGTGATTATTATCATAATACTGTGACAAATCCCATTCCTCTTTCACTCACTCACTCGCCCATAATGTATCCCACTCAAGGACGACAGGCCGGACCTGTAGGGACTTCTCATTCAGTCTTTGATACTCCCGATAATATAATAATGACGATAATACAGACCGATAATGATTTGTCTTTTCACTGTAATACCTTCTTCCCATATAAATCCACTGCCGTCAAAGACATGAAAAAAGGCCTTAATTCCCTCTCAATGTCTCTCGGCAGTGTAATTCTTCAAGAAAGTCAAAAGTTATGTGCACCAAGCAAGACTCCATCATGTCGGTGCTGGCCCTCTGATAAACAACCAGTTGGAGCAGTTGTACAGAAAACGCCATCCATCCACCGAAAACATATTTCTGCACCAGCTCGCTACAGAGAATAATATGGCAACAGGAAAACACAATGAGAGAGGCAGGCATAGTAATTTAAGAACAGTTGAACCGTTCAACCTTCCACGCTCCCGTCGGGCGAACAAAGGAGGCGACTAAAATTACCAACCAAAAGCAAGTTTTTTTCTTTTATGTCGACTCCAAATGGTATTTGTCAATGACAGCATAGTTGCTGTTCATCTCTCATGTTTCTTATTCCTCTTGTTTTTTCCCCTTGCAAAATTCCATGCTAAATGCTGTTCTTCTGTAACATACCATACGGGTCCTCCTCAATACTCTTGTATATACTCCTCATCCATCTCCCTCCATATGCATACAAGCAGCAATGATTCCACACCTCTAGAAGGCTTAACTGATCACCAGTTAAAATTCCCAACATATTTTTCCACCATGCTCCATTTCTTGTCTCTCCTTTTCATGTATAAAATCCTCCAAACTTCTTCTAACCTCTCCCCAACCAAGGGGTCAAATAACTTCAAAAGACACCGCAAATCTATATATACACCCGCAGATATATACTCCAGGAACGAAATTGAGAGTTATGGCCGATTTCCAATGTGTATGGACACACTGCACTTTATTGTATTGTCTATATACAAAGCGGCACGTATAATACACGACTGCCGCAAGTCAAGACGACGACATTGGAAAGTCAAAGGCATACAATGCAAGCTTTATGGAGATGATTATGCCTTCCTTCTTCTTCTCATCCCTTCTCAAAACTTTAGAGATAGTTGGGAGTGATTAACGGAAAATTAATTGGGGATATTATGAGAGGACGACGTCGGCAAAGAGGCGGAGAAGATAAGAGACTTTCTCAATCTTCCATTCACGCAGTCGTCGTGTTGAACAAAACTTCTAGCCCTTTAATTCCCACAAATTCTCCATCATCATCAGGCAGGCCTGTCTTTTCCATACAACTCTCCCTCTCTCTCTCTTTCCACAATAACCTGGCTGGGATGCTTCAGACTTTTCTCCATGTATAATATAAATACAGCACATGCAATGGATAGCAGAAAAGTCCAAAAGCTTCATTCATACACTAAACAAACCTTGCTCCCTCCCTCACCGATCAATTTAAATTAGAGTATGAAAACTGAAAAGCCGGCTCAAACGCACACACGCCAACTCGGATTCCATCCATTTATTGTGCCGGCTGACAAAGCCATGCGGCTGCATGGCCGCTGCTGAGATATTTACAACTTTTAGTTTTATCATCGCGTGGATAAAGGAAAAGAGAGAAGAAGACAAAGTGGAGTTATTTCCGATTTACTTTTATGGGTGTGGTCTTGTCCTGTCTCTCACTCCGGCCTCCATATCTCTGGTCATCTACAGCACAAGAACCCGCACGTTTTTTGGCCATCATCCACGAAATAGGGAAGGAGTGAGGAAATCCTTTAAATACTCTACGGGAATTTGGGCTGGCGAGAAAACCCCATTTCCCTCCGAGTATTTTTCTCAATTTCATTGAATTTTGGACAGTGAATGTGACTGCACTGGTGATACCAAAGGGAGATAAACAGACCACGTTTCCGGCATCACCTTCCTCGTCCTCCGGCTACATACATACCCTCAGGCCTTGACAAATGGCACGGCAAGGACGAATAATGATCCCACATATGAAATATTCATATAATTACTCCGTGCAGCACCCCCACATCCCTCACACAACCTGGTCTTGTGGGCTTCAAAAGCCCGCCGTTCTCTTCTTATAATAGTTGTTACTTTTCAACTTACTTCCCTTCGTGTCAGCCCTTCTGTCCTCCGCATACAGACTCGTATATAGATTTTTCCATGAAGCATCATGATCATCATCATATTCCTCATCATCGCTAATTTACTAATGGCTCCATCCTCACTCACTTCATGCTTACAGCTCATACTCACTCATCCAGCCTCAACGGCAAAGTACAGTTGAGCGCAAAGAGTATGCGACTTATATTCCCTGAAATTCATCCCATCATCCGCATGCTTGGCCGGCGGCAAAAAAATTATCATTCATATCCAAGCTGCTGTTGCGGCGGCTACTTACTTGAGCAGCAGATTGAGCCGTGGGCAACCATATGCTTCACCGCACCCATCACCACACCACAAACTCGTAGTCTGCAAGTTGTCGGCACAGCAGGACATAATTACTCAAGCCAAAAGCTTTCATGAATTGCACAATATTTCTGCACACTCTCCTCCGCCAGCTTTTCATACAATAATCAGTTCAAAAGAAGAAAAAAAACACACTCCTTCCAACAATAACATATACATTGGGATGAGAAATGGTCCACAACAAGTTTGAGAAGAAGAGCCATATAGTCCGTTGATTATTCCTGGCTTACATGCGGCTGCCTGCCTGCTCATCCATAGTCACAGTGGTAGTCTTCTTAATAGTCAGCAAATATTGCACGCTGTCATGTCCTGTAGCTTTTAGTAATTAAAACACAAGCGACTATTTCACACGCTTTCCTTCCACCCCCTCCGTATCAACTTCCCAGAGAGAGAGAGAGAGAGACAGACTTACACATCCTTTATTATTACACACTCCAGTCCCTCCCCGCAGTTACACATATTCGCATACTACACAATAAGTTTCTCCAACAACAATAACAAGGCCGAACATCGCCATGTTTCCTTTGTAGGACAACGACAACAAGAGCAAGGCAAGGATGTGAACTATTTGATTACCAAGTTGCCGAAAGAGCAGATAGTTGCAACTATATACACAGAAGGACGGCATGGGCGTGACCATGGAATTGCTCAATCGCTTTCCAAATCACCAGCTCCGAATACTTTACATCTTTCGTGCATATGGTGGTGGAGGATTTACACCAAGAATCTTAGCATTGATGTAATGGGCCTCGCGTGATCAGCTTCATACATTGCAAAATCATGTAAAGACCGAGGAAATTCTTAAGCGCTGCTGTCATGACAACAAAACCGTCCGGCCTTTGTATCTTGAAGGGCGGAGGCTCTACTAAATTCATACCTCTCTTCCACATCCACCACGCAAACACTGATAGAAATAACCAAAAGTATTCCATACTAAGTGCTCATGAATGTCCGAGAGAGCAATCAAGTCCTATTCGGCTCAAGTTCAGAGAAGAGAAATTTTCACAATTTTCCATAAAATCTTGTCCCTCCAACAACAACAACAAAGGAGAGTGAGGGGTTGGAATGGCTCCCTAGCATATAGGCCTACACATATGACTTTAATCTCAGTCATTCTAAGTTCAATCTCTATAATTCTTCCGTTTTGTCAACTTGACAAATGCTCTCACGTTTCCCTTCCAACAGGAGGTGGTCTAACCTTCTCGTCTATTTAGCACTGACATTTATTTACTAAATCATGATCATTATCATATAGCTTCCCACTTTCTAAAGCCCGAACGGCGTATGCCCTTAACAATAGCCACCTAAATCCACCTGCACGACTCTCAGTAAATAATCTTGCACATATTCTACCACATTCCTGCAAAAATTCATGACCATGTTACATTTTTATGCGCCTTCAAAATTCCAAGTTGAAGAGCATAGCAAAAGCGCTTCAAGTTCTCACGAAATGTTACACAATTTCATTTAGAATTTTAAAAAAATCAACTGGTTGTGTTGAGGCTATGTACACCTGAGCACAACCCACAAAACATTTACATGAAGCAAGAGCGAGCTGGTAAATGATCTAGCAGAGCGGACTACAACTGCTTTTGGATGACGTGACAGGCGGAAATTTGTCTGGGAGAATGAAGACAAATGAGAGTGACGACGGGAAAAAGTATACAGACTTTGTATCTGCTTGCTGCTCACATTTACTCATCCACCCCAAAATCCCAACACCACCACCGTCCTCCCTTATTTGACTTTCTCCTGGAATTCACATCGACAGATCAGACGATTAATTATATCGCACATTTCCACATTATTATTCATGCACACAAGAAAAACAGAGATTGGGGCCTGTCTCAGGATGTGTGACACAGGAGGGGGCAGAAAGAACATATGAGACGGATGCATACACATTACAGACCAGATAGTAAGCCGACAGATGAACTTTTGAAAACAACATGTGCCACAGCCCGCATGTACAGTCAGTCCATTTCCACACGCATATATATGTGTATATAGAGCAGTTGAAATACAACTGCAAAAGCTCATACGGCCTTTCCACACATACTAAAACCAGTTGCCATCGTCCTGACCATAACACTCCCGCTTTTCCCCTTTTCGTCTTAAATCCATACTCACGTCCATGCATTTGAGCTGCGGAAAATGGTGCTGAAAGTCCGCATCCGCATTAAACACACTTCCCACACACACGCACACCGCCACGACGCACACGAAAAAAAGGGGAAACTGACTGAAAAGCACATAAATACAACCGTTGGAGCTCTCCTTACAACTTAACACACCATATGCCAGAAAATTCCCACTCAAAATCTTCCCGTTTCAAGTCACCATTTGTGTTCACAAGGGCTCCTAGCAAGCAATCCCACTGATGTATAGGCCTGAAGCCGTGGAAATTGCACCGGAACATATGCGCCTCAAAGTCCTCCATTGACTTGTTAACTGCAATAAGGTTGAAATAATTACTACGCGAGCAAAAAAAAACCTCACTACTGTAAACAATTTTAGAGAGGGCATAAAGGAGCCAAGCGTGGGCCTTTGTCAAATCAAATGCTTGAGCGGCATAGCCTTTATTTTACTTTATTTTATCATTACTATTCCCTCCAACCGCTCTTCATCCTCCTTTCTTCTATCCGCAACCATTATATGCACACATTTTCCTTCGTGATCCTTGTATTTTTTCCATTTCCACACTCATCGTGACAGCGGGAATTTTGTAGGAGGAAAACAAGCTTGTTTAATAATTTGCATGTGCGAGAGGAAGCGAGCGAGGATGATAACGCTACTGTCTGCTCCTGGAAAACATGCCAGTTATTACTTCCACTCTCATTAGAGCTGATGGGAATGAGTGAGAGGCATGACACTATCCGAGCTTAAATTAATTAAATTAACCATGACTTCTCTCATCAAACACGCACACACACATACACAAAACTCATGAATAATTCACTGGAATCTCGTCTCTCTTTCCAAAGATTCTTCTTCGCTTCATGGCCAAGTCGCTCCAACCAGCAGAACAAGTAACCAGCAGTCAGCGCAAGATAAATAATACGCAGTCAGAAGGGAAGTTTGAGGTGGAATATGACATTGACAAGCGTCCTAGGAAATTCATTTGACAAGAGACATATCCATGTCCACTGCCATAGCTCCTAATCCTCACACATCAGATATGCATCTCCTCATCTTCCACCTCCTTTTGTCACCTTCTCCCTCTGCCAACTCTATCAGACCAGCTGTCGTCGTCATTATCAACGCCACAGCAGTAGCGGCTGCTATTGCGACCGCAGTTTATGTTCCATTGTTTTCATATATAAAAATGAAAATTCAAGGTTGCTGTGGCGTGGCCAGAAGTGCAATGCATTGCACTGCATATGCAAGTGTAGCAACCCGTTCATCACACCAAACCTTCATGGCATCTTACGGATGAATCACATTATATAAACCAAAAACAACGTGTTTACCTTCTTAGTGCCACTCTCGTACTACATGAGTAAAGATCCCTGAATTTGGTGTGAATCCCGTACGCGTCCATCCTCGTATACCTGTGCCCGCATATATGCAGCTCCTTATCCGGCAGCACATGTCAAGCCACACGTATAATGACAGTTTGAATGTGAGCACTGCGATCCCACGAGGAATCCCAAATGCATTACGTAAGTCAAACAATAACAAAAGGAGGTAAAAGACGGAGAGTGTGATTTATTTTAATCTCTTTAACAGCTCGCAATGAAATTCTCAGTAAAATTTGGAGGAAGCTTAAGCAGCAGGAGTCAGTCATATAGACAGGACAGAGAGAGAGAGAGAGACTGAGACAGAGACAGAGGAATCTTGTGGAACATTCCACATTCCCCACCATATTCCCTCATTCACATCTTTCAATTTCCTCTCCGCACGACTTTTGCCTACCATAAAAACCAAGTGAAATAAACCTCTGCTTACGACCCTTCTCTTCCTCAAGTCTGCTAAAAATATAAACAACTGGAAAAACTTCATTTCAAATCACGGGACTGGCTCTGCTGTAGACTAACAGCCATAAAATCCACCTTGGATCATCTTCATCATTTATCCCAACATTTACATACATGTACTTTCCTCCTTCACATCCCAATTTCTGTCTCTGGGTATGTATTTGACGAGCACGAACGAGAGGTTTAGCACTCACTCTCACAGCCAGTTGCATACACAACACTTTTGGAAAACCCATATAGTCAAGACATCCACGTGCTTAATGGTGTTGATCATGTAAATTGCTAACTCACATTGCTCAGTGATATAGAATCAACAGGAATCAGCTCAATACCTATAATCTTGTCATCTCCTATATGCTCCTGCATCATCTTTGTGTAATTCATGAGAGCTCATGCAACGTCTCATTCCTCAAGCTTGTTATGCAACAGTGCGTCTCTCCACCAGCCTGCCTACCCGCTTCTCAATTAAAATAACCAAGAGAACCTGGGACTTATTCTCTCACACCAGACTTCATATCATTCCAGCCCTTTATGGCTGCAACAGGGAAATCAGAAGCATGGAGATAATTTTCAGTTTGTCGCCTCGCTTGGGCATTGATTTTATGTGCCCAACCACGCAGTGCAACAACGCTCCAGAACCCCTGAACATTTTCACATTTTACCACAAACCCGTCCAAAATACAATGCGACTCTAAAGGACTCACTCAACCTGCATATGCTTTCTCTTGACGAAACACGCTGACACCGAACGACGATTTATATCCAGGGTTTTACAGCAAATTCGAATGGACCGCTAAAAATATCCGACTGGTACTGCGAGTGGGACTTATTTTCGAGGATGAAGCAAATGTAACGAAACAACATCCCGTTATGGTCACACATAGACTTCGCATAATATAAATACGCGGGAGCACTATAGACATGAAGAGACAGAGGACGCCGACGACTGCTGCATTGGCTGCGTCTTTCCAACGGCTCACTTCACACAAAATTGGTCATTACTGACTGACTTTAATAGGCCGGGCACGACTTGGTGTAATAGGAGCAGATCACGATTAGCACGACGGGCATCTCTCATATATAGAAAGAAGAAGACCGAAGACGGGGTCCATATGGGTTTCTATTTCCATGCCTTCAACGGGCACGGCTTTGACAACAACAGGAGCGCAGCAACGGGGTAAAGTCATTCAACTGCATGATCTGTCTCCATTTCGTTTTCATGTATCTCACTGGCTTCTTCCCCTTTATTCTATGCTGAACATAATGCCTTCTTCCTCCAGTCATCCCGGGTTTTAACGCTTGGAAAAGAACGGCGGTGGCTACTAAACGGTGACGTATAAGACTGACAATTACTTTACTTTCCAGTCTTTTCTATACATATATCTCATCTCCAATCTCCATAGTGCTGGCTATGTGAATAGCATTACTTTGCGTTATACCTTAAGAGGCTCCATCCGGCTTCCTTCCTCTCGCTCACTTCCCCATGTAACAGATGGCACATGAAAGCTCCATTGATGGTAAATTAAGCTGTAAATCCCAAGGACAAAATGTCCTCTTAAATCTGCTTTAGAAGGAATCATCTGGATCGTTCCGCTGCTTGTAAAGAGCTTTCAATCCATTGCCCAGCCAGACACACACCATACCAGCTCATTGCCATCCTTCTCAAATCAAGGCAACCCAATGGATTGGAAAGGTCAACAAAGAGGTCAGTATCAATTTCTTATTCACTTCTCCTCCAACAGCATTTCTATTTAGATCCACAATTATGGCCTTTGTTGTTGCGAAAAGCAGTACATGCACAACGTTGTAAATCACTCATTCCTGACACGACTGGACAAGCTGAAGACAACTCCTGAGGCTAGTCAGCATGGAGAGATGACTCTCAACGCCGCTTCTATCTGCTCCTTTCTCCTCCTATACTCCACTAACAAGCTCCATAATTTCCGGATGCCCGCCGGTCCCAATAAACTCAACTACGTCAGTGAAACTTTTGCATCATTCTACGCACAGGACCACAGAAGGGTGTCAAGACGTCAATTTGTTAGGAGCTGGTAATGAATTTATTAAGAATCTATTGCCGCACTAAAAATGACACCATCCTGATAATCTCACAGGTCACAAGGTTTTTCCAAGAGCGTCAGCCAGCAGACAGAACATTATCCAGACCATCGTCTTTACGTTGTTGATAATCAACCCGTTGAACTCTTCCATTGAATTCGTCGCTTTTTCTTCTTCGATGTCCCTCTCATGTCCACGCCGTCGTCATGAGGTGTCGCTCTACTTTCCGTGATATATAGCAATAGGCTCCCAACTTCGTCACAAAAGAGCCTCTCACAGGTTGCTCTCAAAAAACGTGTAAGAAGAAGAAGAAGACGCAAAAGAAGAATTATTTAGGTCCTGTGAAAACTGATACGCTGTGGAAATTTAATTCCCTCGGCCCCTCCATCAATTACTCCATCAAACAAGAATTCCTTTCCTGTCCCCGTGTGTGTATGAAAGATACTATAGTAGAGAACACTTAAGTTACGGCCGCAACTATAGCATGCAGTCAGTCAGTGTTTATTAAGGCTTTTACAAGAATGCGTTCGTTCAAATGGGAGATTGTCGAGCTGATTTATAAAACGACAAAAAAAATCTCTGTTTCTACATCTCTGAATCGTTAAAAGAAATACGATTCCCCTCGGATGGGAGGCTAGGAGCGATCGCATCTCATTCATTATCCCTCCAGCTTTTTATAGATTCAAACCATACATGTGTGAGCATCTTGAGTCCACTCCAAAGGAGGTAACATAGTTAAAGTTCTACATATGAATCCAGCTGGTGGCGGAGAAATCGCTCCTATATACATATATTACAAAATAAACTGGAGTTCTTGGCCATATGGAAGTAAAATTGGCTTCTGCTGTCTGGTGCTCATATATAGAGTAAATCCTCGGGGCACAAGCCTCAAGTTCAATCCGATTACATGGCCAGTGGTAACGGGTTTCATTTTGAAGCTAAATAATTCTAAATTCTCTCTCCCTCATAGTTATTCAGAATCCACACGTAAAGCATTGGACATTGGACATTGACATCGTCGTGTGACAAGGATGGATTTTAAAGGTCTCAGCTGCGGAACTGTGAGATGGAAAACGAAGAAGAAGAAGAAGAGAGAAAATTGAGAGAGGGACATGTAGGATGGAATCGATACTCAGGCATTCGTGTCCTGATTGACAGGATTATCAAAGGAGAAGGAACCCATAGGAGGAATATTTGTTTAGTGCATTGTTGGTTCCACGTAAACCTTTCTGTGTATATGACTCGAGTCCCTGTGCAGCAGAGGTAGAGAGAGGGAAAAAAAGTAATAAAAAATCTGGCACCAACAATTTAGAGACAGAGCTTAGCGCCTGAAAGAAATTCATCCATCCAGTACTCCCAAATATCCTCCTGAGCAAATCCTCTGCACGACTCCACTCAAAAACTTTGTTAGATTAACTCCTGTCTCTCTCTCTCTCTCTCTCTCACTCTTTCGAATTTATTTGAGCAACAAAGTGTGGCTGCAGAGGTTTTCAAAGCTTATGTGCTCTCTCAACAACAGTCGTTGCTCACAGTCGTCATTTTTCACAACAACAACAAAGAGGACCTCACAGAATATCCAGTCTTATTTAGAGCCCTCACAACAAGGAGGAATTAGTTGAAAAATATTATCCAATGAATTAAAATGAGACAGTAGTGAGAACAACGTGACCTTGCGTGCTGTTCCGGTGATTGGGCACTAAAGGAAAAGAAAATTATGATGATGATAATCAATGCCAATTCACATCCCGTACAAGGTTAACACAAATACAGTCGCCACAGTTATTCCATTAAGATGGTCGTCAGGATTCTCCATGTACACTCGTCATTTCACATTTATTATAATTTCTACACGTTTCTTCCTTGTCCTCACTTAACCAATGTCTCTGACAGTCAATCCTCGCAGACAAATCTTTCTTTTATGCTTTAACAATAATGAAACAAACCGGATTTGCTACTTCTCCCACTGAACCATAATAATCAGGATGATATGCAACTAAGAACAGGGTGCAATTATTCCATTTTTCATCGCACTTCTGGCCTTTGCTCCTTGGTCTGAATGTTTACAGTGATATTAGCACAGACAAGCATATATGCTGACTATGTCAATTCGCACATGACTTGTAACATTGGATCAAGTCAAGTCACACCATGATCCCTCCTTTCTCTCTCTCTCTCTCTCTCTCTCATACTCATTTCGCACATACAGCCAACAACTTTGGAATTCTTTCAACTTATTGTGAGTCATCGTAAGGCTAGTAATTGTAATGTAAATGGAGTTTTTAGTGGTGCGTGCTGGAATATACGAATGCTTGAATACTTGCTAATGAATATGAACGAAGAGAATTATTCCCAAAGCATTTTCCAATTCATGTCCTGCGGCGTAGCCAATCAGTACCATAATATGCTGTTAACAAGCGGAGGCGATGGCTAATAAACTCTTAATTGAATGGTGTCATTATTATTATTAGTATGACTATGAACAAGCCGTTTTCCATACTTTGTGCAAACAATCAAGACTATATCGTCAGCCAATATTCACAGCTATTTAATTGTTGAGTCTGGTCTGGTTTGAATTTAAATGAGAAAGGACTGAACTGGTTAAAGGTTTGTATACGCTCTCACTCAAGCACGAGCCATTCAGACGCCTACGAAAGTGCATAGGAGAGTGAGTTTAATCTATATGGACGGCTTTGGCGACGTATCCCGCGTTATGGACGAATAATTAGACGTTATCAAGTGCTTTTATTGCCCATGCCTCCCATGAATTGTGGACTTGTATCCTGATGGAGGAATGTATCACTTTACAAGCAAGAGTTAAAGCCCGAGCTAGGGTTGGCTATACGGTACCTCCATTATCATCCTCCCGGCTCCTTCGTGTATTACAGGAAAGGAAACGAGCCGCAAATAAGATAACAACTTGTCAGCTAACAACCTTTATTCTCGCAATCGCAATGCAATGTAGGTAGGGAGGGAACAACACAAAACATACATATACCACTTGAAAGTAACTGCGTGGTCGTACACCCAAGGTTCGCTAAACTCGCTTCAGTACCGCACCAGCAACAAGGAGAAGAAAGGAATCATAAAAATTCGAACATTTGAAAGCAGAATGAAAAAAAAATATTGCAAGTGTGAAAAAAAAATTGTACAGGGAAAAATATTCCACTTACCAGATGAGATTTTTCGCATATCAAAAGCTGAGAGATGTCAGAGATATTCCAAAAAATCTGAGAAAATGTCATCCAATGTGAAATCCGAGATAATAACTGCAATGATGATGGTGATTTGGCTCTTACTAAAGCTCTAAAAGTCTGCTTAGTTCCTAAATGCTCACTTGTCATTGAGGGCCAAGGATAACAAATTTTTCTCAGTCCTATATTCAAAAGTATTAAGCTTCACTTGGGCCAGTGATTCCGTCGTGCAATGAGTTCTCCTCTACTATAGAATTCTGATGATGTGGCTGGTGATTATATGGCAACAGTTCGATGTACTAATTCGTTATCGTCAATTCATTTCGATGAAATGAAAAATATTATTCGTCAAGTGTAGAGACCTTGAACGTTGGTCACTGCAGGCATAGATTTGATTGCATCAATTCAGCTGCTGCAGAATGGACATTTGATCCGCAATAATTTCCATTAACTCCTGAGAATGCATTTATAATCCATGCGTTATTGAATTATGCATGAGTTTTGAAACTGATTTGGTATCACTGACGAGGAGAACACATTGGAAGTTTATCTTGAGTAGGAAAAAAAGAGGCGGTTTATCTAGGAAGCTCTCTGTTTCAGTCACGAGATCACACTGGATTAAAAGTACTGAGCAGGGACACCTACGCGGTTACAAGGGCTTAAAAAACAACGATATTCATGAAGCTGATGACGATGACTGTGTAGTCTTGTTTTTCTGATGGCAACGACAAGTGGGCATTGACGTGCGTGTGTGCGAATTTCAACGACAGCGACACTAAATAAACGCACTCGAAGTGATTTTTTTTTTAGTTTATAGAGAATAAAAATGGGAGATCAGACGATTGGCTTCTAACCAATGGAATCGTTCAGCATGTAATACGAAACAATTGTATATTTTTAAAAGAAGCTACAAGCCTTTGTAATATTGCTCGGCTTAACACAGGATTCGCCTCCCAGTTTTTCTAACACTTGTAATAATTTTCCCACAGCTCGTACTCACTGGCCTCTTTCAGATTTTATCCTGCTGCAACTACAAAACTCTCGCTCACAAGTTTGACGACATTATCATGTCATTGACTAATCCTCATCCTGCTCCCTGGCAATAATCATAAAAAAAATTACATGAGAAAAACAAAACGGCTCATGTACTACTACACATCTCCTTCCTCTCCAACTTGCTGACTTCATACAATTGAAAAATAAATCTAATTAAAACAATCTTTGCTACAACAACCATGTCAGAACGGAAAAAAACAACTCAAGACAAAATGGCTCTCCTTTTCCTCCTTGCCAAAGCAATGTGAAAACATTAGCTTCATTGTCCCTTGTTTCATTTGAATTGTAAATACTAATGGAAGCTGGTGCAATGATTTTTCACCAAGCACGACAAACACACGCACAAACAATTCGCAAAATAAATGTTCCAAAATCTTCCCATTCCATTAAGTTAACTCATTTAAATCGTCCACAAAATCACTGTCACTCAGAGTCAGCCGTCAGAGTAGAAGACATAACCGTCCAATTAATTGCCCTCCTATCCCGCGCCGACTGAAACCCGAAATTGTATGCGGGAAGAAACACCACAACAACGCTTCCTCAATCCCTCACAGCCCGATCTCATAACCACAGACAAAACATTCCAGTTCAAAAATCTTTCACCAACGCACTTCCATATAAAACCCGTCACCACGAACAAGCAAATCAACACTGCCCACTCACTTCCCACTTTTAGTCAGGTCAATTAACCAAAACAACAATAATGTTAAAAAAAAACTGCTTAACATTAACGTTATACAAGTTGTTATCCGGAAAATTATTAGAACTGGGGGTTTTGAGGGAAATTATTATTGTTACTACACAGTCTGGATCATGATATAATACCAAAGGTCCATTATATATATATTTCCACGACTTTCCAATCTGTCTACCAGAATCCTTCGGCTTACATCTGCCTTCCAGTTGAGTAAGTCAGTTATACTCCCTTTGCTTTACAACAACAACAACTGCATCTTTCCCTCTCTCTCTCTCACACACACACACAGCCAGACTCAGAAGGGATCAAGTTGTGGGCTTCACAGAGAAAAAGGACGAGGCGGAAAGTGAAGTGAACCTTGCTTTGCGGGTATTAAGAAAGAACAGCAACAAGAGGAGAACAACGTGAGCGAGCCGAGAAAAACATTGCCGTCGTCCTGCTCTCATCAACCCACAACTGCAGTCGACCCACCAACCAGCACAAAGTAATCAAAGGTGAACCAACAGGCATCATCACAACACAACTCCAACTCGGAATCCACAGCTGGGCTCATCCCTGCACCATCTTCTTGCCTCAGGGATCGGCCGTCTGCACCATTCCAATCGTCCACTTTCCCCTTCATTTAACTCCCCGGTGAAGCACATTCTGTTGGTGCACCGTGGTAAGCTTCTACATTGGAAGCTTCTATGTATCCTTTACTTAATAGTGTGTGTATCAGGGCGACCCAAAAGCATCATTAGCATAAATGAGCATAATGCATTTCGCACCCTGGGTTTCTATAGTTTATTAGAATTCCCATGGTTGAAAACCCTAAAATACGCTTTTAGTTGCCACCAAAAAAGCATAAATAGCATAATGGCCAGAAAAAAGCCGAATCTTAAAATTTCAGATTTTTTGGAGACTTTTTTGTTTTTTTCAAATATACAAATTCTTCTTCTGGGGTAAGTTTGTTCTAAAATGAACTTTGTCGCTCGATTAGTGCGCAAACTTTAAATTTCATCGCTGATATTTTGAAATTTCGAGCGCAAGCATCGAGAATCTTGGCGCCGATCGAAAATTTGCATTGTAATTTTCAACTTGTGGGGCTATGTTGGGAGTTTTGAATCCAAAGAACTGCGTGAACTACTTGAAAAATTTAATTTTTATCGATTTAAGCTTGAAAATTTGTTAAAATTGCGACCGTAAAATGAGCATAATCAAGAGACCAAAACTGCATAAAAAGCATAGTAAAATTTACGGAAAGCATAATTGACCCTACGGAAAAAGCATAATTTGGGTTGCCCTGGAATGACGTTTCCATGGGAGTAACCCCTTCAAAGCCCCTTCGGCCCTTTGAAAAACAGTGATGGGCAACTTTTTGAGGCCAAGAGCAAATTTAATTTTAAACGTTTACGTACAATATTTTCAAATAATCTCTGAATTAATAACAAGTAAGAGTGTAGTTCTCTTTCATACTGTCCCTGGTAACTGTAATAATTGTATAATAATAAAGAATACAAGCGGAGCATGCTATGAATGATGGAGTGTTTGAGGGTAAAAATGGGGGCATGGAGGGTATTTTTTTGGTCGTGTATTATTTTTTTTGGAGCTTTTATACAGGACGAATTTATTCATGATGGTACGATTTTATTATTAGTGGGCGAAACATAGCGCTTCTAATATCGGTACTAGATGCAGAGGTGAGTTTTGAGGGTTGATATAATAATCGACTATAGCGAGAGTTGTTTGAATTCTATATGGAGTATGCGGAGGCGCATTATGCTTAGCTGTGTGCAAAGCTATATGGCATTCTGGAATGTAAGATGTGCAATTATTTACGGACCGGTCCTTATAGTGACTAATAGAGTAAAGGTGGAGAGGATGTGGGTCATAGCACTCGTTGCGAGGATAAAAATATTAGGATATACTCAATGCCCGCAAGAAATGATGAGGATATGCAAGTTTCTGTTGAACTATTAAAGCAGCTTCGGTGCTTGCTTGCGTTCATGCTCGAGGATATTTTATTGGATCATCAAAGTCAAACTGAATATGAGTCATACAAGGGAATAATAATTCTGTCGGTGGTTGTGTGAATTGTTATCATTTGATGATTCAAACTGCGTATATATCACTTGAAGTTTCTTGGCTATCATGAAAATGTTTGTGGGTTGAAGTTCAGCTCAGATTACACGGATCATAGTAGGCCATGGAGGTAGGCCGTATTGTTTTTGTGATGAGGAGGCCTTTGTGTTTGAAGGATTTTCTAGTGACAAATAGTAATAAACTGAGCTGATGTGTTTTATGTCTTTTCTATTGAGGAGACTGAGAGGGTTCGTGGAAGGAGTAAATTCATTTCCTTGCTGTAATGGTAATGCAATTGCTGCCTAATGAGATGATGAAACCGTTGCTTAGAAAATTTCGCTCCGAATGATTATTATTAGGGGGTGGGCTGGGATTCCCCTTGGTAGTTATGAAAGTAGCTGCGTGTAATGTATCATCGGGAAAGGGATATTATGGACTATCGATACTTCACGGATGGATCCTTGCGTGGCAACTCAACATGTACGAGTGAACGTGGGAAGTCTCTGGCTTCGTCGGTCCTTCAGGGCAGGAAGGGTCCACCAGATTTCCATTGCTCACAAAAAACACAGACACACACTTGACTGTCATGCGGCCATTACTTGCGAAGGGTTCCAACAGCATGGCTCGTTATTTCAATAATACGCCGGATCCACTTTAAGGGTGTAGACGGACCCTTCTGTTTTGTTACATTAGGTGACTAAGGGTCGGTCGTGTCTCCATCCCAGAGAACCCTCATGTGGATTTATTCTTATGACACAATTGAAAGAAATTACAATCATGCGCACTGTTTCCATGAAGAATTCATGTTCTTGTAATGCGGCCATGCCTGAACTTGGCTCATCTCTTACACCAGTTCAGGTTCCGCATGCTTTCCACGAATAATTGTTGATGCAAGTCTATTACAGAATCAACGTCAAAATAAATTATCTCCGTTCCAATCCGCATCAACAAATAATCGATAGGCCTACCCGCTACAAGATATTCCTACTTGTACGTCATAGTTTCGCTTAGGCTGAGCAAGCTGTAGAATACGGAAATTTATTGCAAGTCCAAAACGGTCATGTAAACAACAAAACTCGCACCATATTGTTCTTTCGCAAGCGGGCCGACTTCTCCCTCTCTTGTCCTTTTTTGTCTACGATTTTCGCATTTAAAGTCGGGCAGTAATAAAGCAAGTAATATAAAAATTACTGTACCGTTTTCCTAACGCCATTCTGCTTGAATCAATTTCAAGTGACTCAACAAGAGATGAAAAAAACGGAAGATATTTAAGATGAAGGTAGAACCGGTATGAACAATTATTACTATGTGTAAAAACACAGATTTCATTTCCACATGATAGTCCTACAACCTCTTCCACTCTGAATCATTGTGAGAGTTGAGATTAAAAGTTGGTTAATCAGACTATCATTCAAAGATTGATTTCGCAGGTTTTGTCTACGCAGTCGAAACGCTGATGTGTGAGCATACACATGCACATGAATGAGCTTCATGGAAGTTGCTTCTGGTTGCAAAAACAATTTTGATAATCAATTTTTAGCGAGAAATAAATACCGGGAGCGTTGAATAACAAAGTTTGAAAGGGAAGCAAGGATGGACTTATGAGACTCGACACTTTCATGAGATGCAAACTTGTAATATTTTGCCATCTCACTCGTCCTCATTCGCCTCCTTACTTATATTTTGCATGAACATGATTATTATTATGTTGTAATTGCATGAGCTCCCTTCCGTCCAGCTGTCTCATCAAATCAAGAGAATGCGAAAACTTAAACATGTTGCATTGTAATTGTAAGTCTCCTGTGTTGTAATAAGTGTGATGATAGCAATAGAATTGATATAAGCCTTATCATCAGTACAAATATCATGGTGAAAAATGCGAGCAAGCTTATTATCAGTCCACAAAAACACTCCTTCCTCCGCTGCTTTTTCCAGCGTACGCATCGTCATCTTCATCATATTTACAGGAGGATAAAGGGAGAGAGCGTGTCAAGTGATAATATGAGTGCTAACAGCTGAATATAGACATCGGAACAAGCTTCTATAAAGTCAAGGAGAAGGACTTTCCACATGCTCTTTGGCATGGCATGTGTGGGCTGATGTTATGATGAGCTGGGAAAGCTTGGCATCCAGCAGCAGAAATGCAAACAAACGCGCGCGTGTGTGTGTGAGTCGGCACAGGATTAATCATTAAGAAGATGATTATGGGGTGTAATTTGACGCTCTAATGCGAGCTATTTGGATTTCTGTGAACATATTCCTTTTTTACTAATGATTTCCAAGTGTGCGCACACAGTCAAAGCAAGGCGGAATACATGGACTAAATGATGTAATAACAGCGTCAAAATAGCTGTCAACTCCATCGCCAATCTCCATCTGACTCCTCATTACTCCTTATTTAACTATTGGCCCAATCGAATGACAAACTTTCTATCATGTAGACTGTAGACAATGCACGCACACACACGCATGTGCAAGATAAAAATTCATATGCTTTACTTGTGGCCTTAATTCAAAAGCTTAGGTGTTTCCCAATGACCGAACTTTCCACAAGAACCCCTTTACACGCATGAGAATGACGAAGATACTGTAAAACATTTTTCAAGTCGAATGCAACAAGATTTCTGGGTATATTGTAGAGATAGTATTAGAAACGAATATTGTGAACGCTAAGGCAATACGGCCTATCGCCCTTGCCGAGGAAATCAAGTTATGTATAGTCTGGACCGAGAGAAATAATAGAGGCACAGGGAATTCTTACGGAACTTCTCTTCCAAAGGCTCTCTCTCTCTATCTCTTCATCCTCTCTTTCTCTTTTTTGGCTTGATTACAGAGAGAAAGATGAATACAGATGAGCGGTTATGACGACAATGACGAAGGTTTTTACAAAGGCTTTGCCAGCCTTAAATGAGAAAAAATGCGCTTTGAATTTCTGCATGAGAGAGTGGAGTGAAGGGAAAAGGGAAGGAACTTGGCTGCCTGTGTTCTCTCGGCTCCAGTTGATCAGGAGTCCAGCAGCCTCTGAGGAATGACGCCCCTTTTTCAAAGCATCTGCCTGCCTCTGTTTCTGCATTCAATTCCGAAATGCTGCTGGAACACTCGGAAGGGAACGACCCAGGTTTATTCATCCATCGCACCCACGCACAGCTTTAGGATAATTTGTTGTACATTAGCGTATAACCTATCCTCCCTGCAGCTGTGTGCATACATATTTTTCCACTGTCTTATCATCATTGAATTATTTATACACGCAACACATCCAGAAGATGTGTGTATCTCAATATTCATCCTTTTGTAGCGTTAATGAGATTCCATAGAGAGGTACATAATTGGGTATAGTGGACTATTCACACGGCATTCAGCCCTCGTGCAATATTAACTCTTGCCAGGCGTAATGATATTTGTGCTCGTAGTACCACTCGGAATTGATGATGATGGTCGTTTAGCTATATGAGTCTCATTTATTGGACCGATGATCCCTGCGATCCCCCATCTCTTCGCGAGTTTAATTAATCTCCTCAATTAAATGAGAATTAATTAAAGGTGGTACAATACTTGACGCACGCACAATATTCCACTGGATTTAGACAGTTTCCAATTTTCTTCGCCTTTGACACCGATTGACTTGAAAATCTGGCAGCGTGTGTGCTCTGAGAAAGTCTTCAAAGAATGAAGACGTATATAGAAGCTACGAAGCGATTTCATTATACTTGTGGGCCTGGGTGACCTTTCCCATGAACTGCCTTTCCCTTGGCTTCCAATGGACAAACTTATTCCATCCACAAACTTTGATAGTGGCAACGTTTTTCTTCGCGAATACATTTTCCAACCCCGATTCGCCCTCAACAGCGTTATTAAAAAATTCTCAGCTTAAAATTAGGCTAAAATATCAACACTCAGTCTTCTATATACAACGATACAGGATAGAGCGGGAAAGTTTGGCACTAAAAGATTTTTGTCATATCAAGTCTGAAACAGAAATAGCCTCTGGCAGTACTTTGCATATCACAACTACATTTAACCTCATGCGCAAGTTCATTCAGCAAACATTATGACAAAACTCCAGCACTCACATTCAACCTAACAGTCTCTAGACTGAGATAGCATTAGCACACCTGCCAGGAGGGAGGAAAAGATTTTGAAAAACTCATATCATACAATAGTTTTCATGTCCCTGAAGAAACTTGTGTTTATCCTACCAACTTTCCTGAATTTCCGGAAGCCTTTTGATATCAATTCTTCTTAAATTTTGGAACTTTTAGATCGTGCACTTAGAAATTTTCCAAGTTCTGACTACATTTTCTATGGAGATTTTCAGTATATTGGGTGAGCAATGTGTATGAATGAATTAAGAAGACGAGGACAAAAAATGTCGAACCTGTAATAATTTATGCGACTCTTTGTTATGGCCCCGCAGGAGAGTAAGACAAGAGACTTGGTCTGTCATAGTTACGGCCATTATGCTTGTATTATATTTCATTTGTGATTATTGAACAAGGGAAGGTGAGGCCATTTGTTTGCTTCCTCTTTTTCCTCGCTTGTTCCGGCAGGATTAATGTGGAGGAAGTTGCATGTAGGAGTAGAAAGATGCGTGAATTTAAATGTAAGTACTACAAGCGAACGATTACAGTCGCGTCGTACATCTTAGGACAGCGACCGGCCTTGAAGCTACGGCACATTAAGACCAAACTCGCCACTGAGCTGAGAATGAGAAGAGCTGCAACTGAAGCCCTCGGGATCTTGAAATGACCATTAGATAGTACAGGCCCACACACACGCACGGATTTACACACGATACCAATGTGAACTGAAAACTGAACTCGGGGAAGAGAATGGCAGAAATAATTTAAGTTCTTGTGCGCCATTGTAAGCGGGACTTTTCATTAACGTAAAATCCAACATGGTACAACTTTGGTCGTCAGACAGACAAGTATGTTCAGGAACAATAGGAATAATAATTGTTCTCTTTGTTCGTCACCATTACCACACGGACATGCTCAAGCAATTTTCCAACGGGCTTTCTTATTCGCTACCTTCTTCATTTCTCACCAGCGTCTCCTCAATAAGAGGAGCGAGATTGAAATGCTTGGAGCAATTGTTCATCATTTTCAGTAACAATAATAATAGTGCAGTCGCCAATCATTTTCCTTCAACAGCATCTCATGTTTTTGAAATTAGAATCAAGATCTCCTCTGATTATGCGGGACGAGAGTAGATCAAAGGATTTTTCCCCATCAAGACAAAAACATGCGTTTGGAATACGCCAGCTTCTACAAAAGAGTGCATGGCCTTCTCCTTGAGTGCCGGTTTCACAGTGTAAACATGGATTCACGTAGCTATTTAAACAGAAAAAGAAGACACACAAACTGTAGGTGGATGCGCAAAGAAGGAAACGTTTTCTTTCCCCTCCAGACTTCTTCACGTTGATGAACATTTGGAGGATCACGAGAGATTGACACAAACACAAGGCTTGTTTGTTTGTGCATCCAAAATGGACAACGTTAAAGTGGTCGATTTCAATGAATACGTACTTTTCGGATGTGCAAATAAAATGAAATAATGGATATTTTACAAAGGAATTGAGCGCCGGGCTTGATTTACAGCGATGATTCCTCCACTGAAATCTCCGCTGCATCCAGACTCATATTACAGTTGCAGGCACGAAATGAGGGTTTTCAGTGGGAAATGACATCTGCAAGGGTCTCCCATTACAGGATTTATGGTGTTTTTTACTGCTCTCGCTTATAATGTGATTAGATCCACACCGCACAGTTTACTCCTACCACACACTGGTGGAGGCCAGAGTTTTCGCGGAAACTCGTATGATGTATACAAAGAGAAAAAACAATGGGCAGCGGAATTTCTCTGAGTTATAGTCTCACTTCCTGTACAAAGCTAAGTCTTAAATAATGCACGCTGGAGTCAATGGAGCCCCATTTCTGTCCTTATGGCCAAATATATGAGCAACAATGGTTGAGCTTATGGTCACTTTGAGTCATAAAGAAGCTGGTGTGCGTACCGGTGGGAGTCCCCACTGCTGGAAGGACTGGCGCAACTTGATGACAAGACTTGGCAGTTGTCTATGTGTTTTTCCTTATAGCTGTTGCCACAATCATGGAAAAGTAGGATAAATAAAAGTGAAAGTCGGCATTATACTTACCCCCAGTCCATGTTGAGAACTCGGTTTGCAATCAAACAGGGAACCGTACACGATGATGATCCTATTCGATCGTTTATGATTCACTCTTGAATGTCAACCACGCACACACAATAGTCACATTAAAATGAAGCTTGATAATGATATTTGAGTAGTCCAGGGGATTGGGGTTTCTTCATCACTGAACGTGGATATTCTGTGGCACGCTAAAGTTATGTTCATTCCAGTCCGTGCCAACATGAGAGTTCAGGAAGATTTCCCTTGAATTATATTATGCAAAGTAATGGAGGCGTTAAAAGTTGAGAAAGTAGGGGAAAACGGAGTGAAATTATATTTACCCAAGGATTCAGAGGCAAACTGACGTTGCAAATATTGACAATTTATTATTGTTGTTGAATGTGCACGGAGGATGTATACACATGTGAATTAACGTTCTCTTCTCCTACTCCGGAACTTTCACATCCGCACCAATGATATGTTGACACGAAACGGAGGAAGCACAGGTGAAGCAAATTAAAGCACGGCCCGTGCAGCACGGGAGTTAATTATACACACGCCTGTCATCCACCACGACAGAAGAGCTGATGTTGACTGTGTGAACTTATCTATCTGTGTGATTCCCGTAAAGGATAAAAGCCGCCGATGAATTCATGCCGCTGTCGAAGCAAGAACTTGTGGTCCTTGTCGGATTGAAAGAGTTATTGCAATTACTTTTTACCAACCATTTTCTTTCAGGCTGAGCAAACTGTAAAGTACTGGTTTGCGAGGAAGCGTTGGAGGACACTTGATGGGAACTTAAACCTTTTGAAATGACCAGCGGTTGAGCGTATGGACGGGAATTTTAATAAAGTTTCTTCCACCAGGAGAAAGTCAAACGGACTAAAGCCTCCGCGCGGGAGCGAACTGAGTGAGTGAGAGTGTAAATGTAGTGTGGGCACGTTAGTGAGAATTCTGGAGCTAAATTTTTATGACCTATAGATTTTTGTTGGTAGTAATAGCTCCGCTATAGAGTTCGACTTGTCCGAGAGCTTTCCACCTTCCGATATTTATGTAGTCGTTGAGTAAGTGAGCCGAGCTGTGAATGGTAATGGCCTAAGACTTTCTCAGCACACACACGACAGACAGCCTTGCTATTTCTCGAACAGAACGACGAATGCAGACTGAAGGACTTGAGAAGGAGAGAAAGGCTATGTGCAGAAAATTCCCCTATACCACACGCCGGAGGGATATAACGACGGAATATACACGACTCTTATTTCTTCGTCTCTCCCTTTACTTAAATCCCGAGTTTGGCATGACTTGCATGTGCTGTATGCACTCATTCCATCCGATATGATTTCAACTTTGGAAGGCATGACATTGGACGACATTATAAGACACTACTACTCTTCGTGGCTCTTTCTCTCTCTCGTCTACTCTCTCTCGCTTACTCTGTCTCTAATACAGCTTTCGCACACAAAACATTTTACCCGGCATTATTATGAAGAAGAAAAGAAAATGGATATAGCTATAAGGTCCTTCCTTCTAGGAAGTTGTACAGCAACGAAGGACGCAGTCGTCGTAAACTTCTCCGACCAACCCGTCCTCCGACCACCGAGAGAGTTCCAGCTTCACTATAATGCATGTGTGTATCAAACTCCAGCGACATGTACAACATTTTCTCTCTCGCTCTCTCTTACGAAATCCATTTCGGGCCTCCAATGTTCCCTCCTCATACGCACTCTTTTCAGCAACATTCCCTCCATGCCTAACTTATTTCCCAGCCCAACCAAATGCCCACGATGAATTTCGGGGGTTGACATCAAGAGGTGATAATATTGATTGCTCCTTAAAATGCGGCAGAAAGCCTGCTTTCTGTTCCAACCCTCACTCTGCTCTCTCCCTCTTTCTCTCACTCACTCAATCCTTTCTTTTGACTATATGAGACCCTAGGCATTCCATTCTGCATGATCTTTCACTTGTTTTTTCCTTCTTATGCTGTGATGTGCATCAATGACAGCGAATAAGACTAGACTTGTTTCCACAGTTACTCGTCATATGCCAAACTTGTGGAAAACCCTCAACTTCCCCCTCGAATACAAGGATTTGGGAATAGTCGTACTTTCATTTCTCTAGCACCCGTCGTGCCATCTAGCGGAGTTACAGCAATTTTGTTTCTGGCATCATTGTCACTTTTAGATGATATTTTGCATGGCCGATACATGGTGCTGCTGTGCTGTTGCTACGGCGTTGAATAGAAAGTGAAAAGTTGAGTTGGGAAATGACGGAATGATAGCGTATGGATTATTGTAGTACAATCTGTTTATTAGTCACAAACCGTTTGGAGTTATCATTGCAACAATTCATCATTGACTATACAGACCCAGGGTGACTATGTTGAGGTGCTCTAATCTTGGCTGGTTCTACGGAGATGTTTGGTTGAGATGCCCTGTGCGGACATGAAGAGTGTTGCGAGCGGGAAAATGGCAACACACTCTGAAAGCCTTTTTTTTTTCTTGACAAAGTAAAAGCAGCGTCATGTTCTACAACTATTTTCATCATCATCAACCACTTTAATATGAATCACAAGATTTTTTTCGTTTGCATCGTTTGAGGAAAAAATTGTAGTCGTTACATTTGTTTGTTTTTTTTAAAAAATAAGCATGTAGCTTCATCATTAGCATGTTCACGTCTCAAATGCACTCTGCCATATTGATCCACTTCTTGCACAATTATTCTAATTTTTATACTGCTAACTTTCACCCTTCGTCTGGTGCTTGGATATTGATGAAACCTAGACTAATACGTAATCTCTTTGTTCTTAAAACTAAATAGCTTTTTAGTTTATTTAATTTTAGCACCATAATTTTTACTTTTAACAAGCAGAGCAATTGTTTGAGGCTACAATGACTACACTTAATTTTTTAGTTACCTTATGTACATGTACAATGATGACTACAACTGGATCAAGTTAGTATGCGGATTTTCCCTTCCTCTCCGCACTCTTCATCCTCATCGTGGACAAGTTTTCTGAGTCAGTTTTTCCAGGTCACACTACATCAAATCGTGACCTTCATATTTACAATATTTATATGTATCTCTTACAGTATTACACAGTTCCATTCGTAAAGTATTGAGCATTATTAATCTTGTTTGATTTCAACAGGATCCTTCCATTGTAGTTGTACGTGTGAGTATGCTAAAACCCGTCCCCTTACTAAATTCTTCAAACCTTCTCTACCCTCCCCAAATGGTTATCATAATTGTTACAAATACATTTTCTATTCTGCTGAGCCTCACATTTGTTTGCATGTGTGTAGATGAGTGCCTCCGCGGGGTTGTTGCTTATATAAAACACTATTTGGCTACATAATCCTGACAGCAATACCCACTCTTCTCCCTCACACTCGCCATCACAACATGTTCATAATTTTAATGACATTGCAAACACCTAATTGTTGTGAGGTGAATTTCCTCTGCAACAGGTAGATCATGTGTTGCTCTCACATATTATTTCTATATTACGACGATAATGACAACAAGAACAGCTGTGAGCTATGCGCAGTTTTTTTTGTTCTGATAGTAAAAATTCAGTACTTGAGTGTTTGAGAAGAAAGTAGTACTATATAGTAGTAGTAATGATAAGAAGAAACAGCAAGCTTGTTTCTCTCATTCTTATAGTCTGTGTTCTCCCATCTCGCAGAGAGAATCTTACACATAATTTTTTTATTATGACATCAACTCATAGCTTGCGTACCACACTCTCGTAAATCTTCCCCATGACGTTTTATACTACAACTACATCATGATCACCATCATCACTGCTATAACTTTTCTACTATCTCTTCCATCCTAAGCTATCTCCTCCCACACTCCCACCCATATGGCGGCTCGTGCATCGGGAAAAACGGCTACATTTAAACTTTTTGCATGACACCGAGCTATTATTTTATTATTACTAGCTATCATTATTATAGCTATTAGTTCGCAATAAGATTGAGTCTTAGTGGAGTCATCCGTCATCGGATTTTGTAGGAATACTGCTTGCTATAATAGTCCATTCGACAGGAGCCACCGCTCATCATCGTCGTTTGGTGGTTTGGTATGTGCTACGCATGAGAAAAGAGAATTTTTGAATGCTTGAGGATTAAAGGACGGTTTCAATCTCGGCAATTTCAGTCAGTCGGGGTCGGTACAGATGCTCTCGGTACTTGAAAGCCATGGATTGACTGCTGCTCTCTAAGGATTCTGGTGGGAAGCTCCCTATGTCAATATGATTCCGACCAAAGTCCCGTGGAGATAGCATGGTGGACACGCTCAACTCACTGAAAATCATACAAACTTGATTACAATTTCATCCTGCGAGGAGACAAATTAAGAGAGCTACCAGATAAAATTATGAAATAACTTCAGCCAGACGAAATTTGGCTGAAGACGAATTTTCGACGTCAACGATGACAACAGCACAAAACTTCGTTCGATAATAGAAACGACAAAGAGAAAGTTTGTGGAAAGTCTTAATGTGCTCACAGTCAAGACTTTCGGCAGGTGGTAATCACATTAAAGACGTTTCAAAAACATGGCAAGGGTCTAGGGAATACAGTGGAACTGTTAAATCAAGATGGGTAATTATTTTAATATCTTGTTTCTTTCTTCAAACTACGTTTTGAACGGATGCTTAAGTGTCAATATTTGATGACAGCTCGCTCAACGTTCAAAATGAACCGTTCTAAAGCCATCCACGTTCTCTGCTCAACATGGAGAGTGAGGAGGCCGGTGAGTTGATTTCTCCCGTGCTCCTCACTGCATAATTCAAACCCCTCGTCATTCTCACTGTACTCCCGTCGTCCAAATCAACAAGAGTCCAGGGAACATCAGCTAAAAGTCTGTGGAAATTCTGAGTTGGGAAGCAATTTGCAGTCGCATCCGAGGAGTAGAATTTATACGAAAGCTGCCACGGTGGGTTGTGCAATTCAACAGATGTACAAGCACGTTGTGTTCATATGTGTTTTCAAAGCTATTGTTAAAGGATTGGAGCGGGATCGTTGGATCTTTTGGGACGCATGGAGGAAAGTGTTGAAGACGGCGGGAGGAAGAATAATGGAAGGACAACGAAGCAAGGCAGGCGGTAAGGAAAGTTGTTAGCGTTTTCTTGTTCCCCTCAGATTGAATAAAGTCATGCACAGATATATGTGTCATATGTATATACACGATACGGACAAATGCATACAAACTGGAATTATCTGATGACGGAGAATGTGAGAGAGATACGAAAAGGAGCGAAAGGAATAATAATTACTGTGGAGAAAGTGGATTTACCTAAAAGTCATTTGATGTCTCGTTCCACCGGGCCAACAAGAGGAGGACTTGCTCTTGCGCCTGCACACACATAATACACACAGACACACAAATGACAACAAAGGCACAATAAATTCCCACTCTCACAATAAATTAATCACTCCAACTACTCAGTACTTCTCCAAACAATACGACGACCAAATGGAAGACAATGGATATGGACGGAGCAGTTAAGACTAGGGAAGAGCGATCCTCTACACACTCAACTCCTTTGCTTTCGATGGCAGCAAAAGGACGAGGACTGAAGACGAGGAAGAATAGAGAGAGAGGATCGGGTAGGAAGTACGTAAGGGATTATGTACATTACCCAACGACGACCAGAGCAGAGAATCTGGAAAGAGGAGGAGGAGCAGTAGCAGATGGAGGAGGTAAATAAAAGTTGGTAAAGACAGAGAACCTGTTATTGTCTACGACGTAAAGTCGGAGTCGATTTTCCAACTGATGGCAACGAAGCAGGGCCAACTTCAGATGATGCTCCGTTCTCAGCAAATTGGTCCGACAAAAAGGATCCTTGCACTCCTGAGCATACTTCTCTAACGGTAGACCATTACGGAACCTTCGAGCTTCATAAATCGGTCCGGGTCCATATGGATAATTAAAAGGTCGTCCCATGTTCTGCATTTACACATCAAATCCCATACGACTTTACCACACAGCACACACTCACATAAACCTGCATACGAGGAGACATCTGGGAATGTGATTTAAATCCAAATTTATTCCCTTATTCCTTTAATTCCTTCGTGTTTTCGCGGCTCATTCTCTCCTCAAACGGCTTCTCTTCCGGATCCCCTCCCATTTTCCTCACATCCGACCCGATTTATCCCGCACATTTATTTTCTGATCCAGGATTTACACTTGGGATTTATTTGCTCATTGGCATCTGCGGCGAGATTTCATTAATCTATATTTGTGTACCTGGGACAGAAGTGTGAAGCACGTTGGAGGTCTGTCAACGCAATGCTTCCGAACACATTTCGAATACATATGTTCAACTCCAAGAAGGACACACGCGAAAACGATGCCACAGACGAGGAGAAGAAATGCACTGTGGAATTGCTCCAACGCCAGTTGGTTGCTCGTCCCAGCGCTAGGTGAGGCCGCGTTGTTCGGATCCCGTTGAGCCAGTGAGCATGGCCCTGTGAAATAAAACCGCTTCAACCGCTCCAAGTCTCCTGCAATAATAATTACACATGTCAATCACTCTCAAAAATAGAATATCAGAACATTTTAGTCAACTGGGGGATATCTGGTGCAGATAGATGCAACCGACCAGCAAAAATGCGTTTTAACATGAATCCTTAATTTAGTGCCTGCCAAAGTCTGCCTCCCTGTGAAGGCTGCATTAATTAGTTCTTAGGTAAATTGTTCAATCTCTGACGTGACGAATGTTTGGCCTGTTTGGCTTAAATTAAACGAAGTAGACGGAAGAAACACCAGAATATGTTGTCGATGTCAGACCTGATAACACAGAAAGAACAACAATACAGAGCTAACTGACCAAACACAATGAGTTGGATCCAGATCCAGAAAGATGTGGTTGGTGACTTAATGCAATTTGAAATGTTCTTGGCAAGTGCGAGAACATGAAACGAGAGAATAAAAAGTGAGCAGATAGTTGACCGAGTGCTGCTGTTGGTGTTGAACTCATCTGACTGGGGATGAGAACAGTAGATGGTCATCTCGACCATTGAGTCTTCAAACCAATAACAAGATGAGACGAAAAGTAAACAAACAAGTGTTGGAGGAAAGGAGAAGGACAAATGTCCAATCTGCGGGCTATTGGCTACACAATTTGTTACCTTTGCCAATAACTTTAGTTTCTTGTTTTGCCCACCCTGTGACAGAAACATCTCCACTGTTTCACCCGGTTTCCAAAGGTCATTGAATTCGACTGCAAAGTCTTGGGAGACAACTGAATGAAATTGGAAAGGAAATAGGAGATTTTTCCTCCATCTTTTCTCCTTTCGTCTAACCTCCTTCTCAAACGTCTCAACTTTGTTCAACTTTTCCCAAAATCCACTCATACTTTTTTTCTTGACTACCACCTTGTTCCACTTAAGTTGAGGTGTTCTTCCAAGAGGAAGACGAAAAGAAAAATCACAGCAGAGGACCTCCAGAGTTAAATCCGTCCTTTTCTATCTGATACTTCTCTTGCCGTCACAGAATAATCAAAAGTTACCCAAGCTCTTTCTTTCGCAGTTTTCCACTATCACAGAATAATTTGAGTTTATTTGTTTGTCAGCAAAGCCCGCATCCTTTTCCAGGAATCTTGTTACACGAGCGATTCAGGATTAAAAACATGACAAAGAAAGTAGTGTACAACTTCACATCGCAGCCCTTTGTTCTTCCTTATACTCTCGTTTTCTATATTCCTCTCCACTTCCACCTCCTGCTCATTCCTTCCATCCAACCGTTCAGATTGCCACGTCTGTTGATATCAAGAACGTTTAGCAAAGGAGTTCTCAATAGGCCGCGAAGCATTAGAAAATAGAGGGGGTTTAAGTAGGTTACACAAATCCTTTTTTCCTGTCCTTCTCTTGAAAATAAAAGGGCGAAGAGATATGAGATGAAAGGCGGCGGGGAATTAATCTTGCTGTGCAATTAGTCCGAATGAAATGAATCTGGTTAACCGATTAAGTTAACGCAGGGGTGGAGAAGAGATTAAAGGCAGCCATACAACCACTCCTTGTGTAGCCAGTCCTTATCGTCTTGTATCAACTGGGCAAAAACTGAATAAATGGGATCCCCCTGGCTTCCAAACTTCAAGATCAAAGTCTCCCTGAATATATCATCAGGGTGCGGGAAAAGAATACTCACACATACATACACACATTCCCTGGCTATACTCCTGCTTTTGCTCTCCAGATCCGAAAATCTCCTTTGATCTCGCTCAAACAGGCAGTCCTGTTTACAGAGGATTTTCTCCCGAGAAAACTTCTCTTACGTTAAAGAAAAAGTTGTTGCTGGCATAGCTACAGACAAGAAGCACCTTTGGGTTCATAATGACAGCCATGCTGAGAAGAAGAGAAATTGCCAACTTGCACAAACTTGATATCCACGCAACATTCGATATCCTCTGTCGTTATTACATACCTCTGTAGGTCGTCATTTTAATGCGAAGCACGTCGCATGTGTGCAGACACAGTGCGCGGATATGGGTTAGAAAAAAGAGCAGAAGGAAGTGACAACAGGTCGTAACCGTCCTTCTCCATAGTTCATAGTTTCCCAAGCAATGAGCGTTGGCCTTGATGGAGAATGCTCAGGAATCGCTTAGAATCATCTCAAAACTTCTCCGTGTCGTCTGTTTGTTTTGGTGGAATGTCGTAAAAATTTCCTGCAAACTTCATTCATATGAGTGAGCAGTATCTTTTACGTGAGTCGCTCTCTGTTTATTCTGTTACATACGAGGAGCAAGTGCTATTGGGTCATAGAAAGTTTGCTGGAGAGCGTCACGTTAGGAGACACGTACGTGGTCTTTTGGTGAAGGAAACAAGGAGTGGCTGGCTGATATATAAAATTATTAGAGACCTAGTAGTTTCCTTCATCAAACGCTCATGTCAAAAGTGACGTAGGTTTCCCAGATTGTTTCTCTATATCTCTCGCTGAGTTTCCCTCTCTGATTTCTTCGCCTGCGTGCACTAAGTCAAAGGATTCCCTGAACAACGTAGTTGTGGGCCTCTTAAAAGGTTTAACCCGTGTCTTTCCACCAGCATCCCACTCTCTCCATTCATTTTTTACGTTGGCCCCAGCTATCTTTCAAGACTCAACTGATTAGTTCTCTCACTTCACCATTCACTCTTATGGCTACTTGATAAAAGCAATCATTATCATGAAGGAAAGCAACTACTGCTACTTGAACATCTCATTTTTTCCCCTTTCCGCCCACCGCCCATAAGTAGATACCTAAATGGGATGCAAAAGCCTGATATGAAGCTTTTCCTTCTTTGTTTAACCGGAACAAGTGGAGATTCGCAAGTTGTGCTGTCGTTAAGTTGAGATTCCGGAGGCAGAGGAAGTCCGTTCACAAGCTTCTATCTGTATCCATCGAAGCAGACATTAAAACTTGGGGTTTTCGCCCAGAAAAAGGATAATAACGTGGTAATCAGCGAGAAGACTGGAATCTTTCCCACCGGCAACCGCAGTGGCAGTAGTAATAAGGTGAAATGAATGCTCTCCAAGTATTTTCAATGTACGTTTGAATAGTAAAAGACGCAAGCTTCTACAGACTTCTATCATTAAAAGTAGTTGCAATTTTCTCTCTCTACTCCTCTAGGCCTTCTGGTCGATAAGAAAACTCCTGAGCTTGATCCCAATTTATTTGTCACCCTGTAGCTTTTGTTTTATTTGTTTTTACTTCCTTCTAACAAGCCGAAGGCGATATGCCACAACTTTTAATGGGACCTTTGGAAGTGAGAAGACGGAAATCCTGGGAAAAACTTCAAGACTACAGCGCTCGGCTACTAATGATGAGTTTTGAGGGTCGGAGAAAAATAAACTCTTTCAAATCATTTCCGATACAAGGATCCTAGAAAACTTGAGCTGGATAAATGCATTTTGGTTATCCAACTCCACCTTGCACCGGAGAAAGTCAAGGACGATCACATGATGAAGAAGATGGCGGAAATTACAGGATGCTGCATGGCTGGATGAATGAAATCTAAGAGGACCCTGGTGTGAATGATTTGGCTTACAGCCAAGACTTGCTCTGTACAACGTCAATGGGTTTAGTAGACGACAGAACGTGCCATGGCTTATGGACATGTATGACTCTAAAATTTGCGGGAGTGACAAGGCTGACAGTTTACACTTACCGCTCTCTTTGTATTCCATGAGGTTTTTGTTAAAGAGCTCCAGATACTTTGAATGACGGGGGAAGGCAAGGCCATAGCCCGTGTGGGCATACCAGGAACCTTCAATGAGGAGCTGACACGTCCCGTTTGCATCCTGCAACACCTCATACTGCAGCACAGGACCATCATAGATTAAAGCGTCCAATTTCCTGCAATCAATGTCAATAAAGTTCATTGTAATTAGCCTCGTGAATTTGAAAATTATTGTGGGCTTTAATTGGACTGCGCTTTGATTGGGCTTGAAATTCGGTAGAATTGCAATGTTATCAAGATTCCCCATCCTTTCTTCTCTTATCATGTGAGATAGAATGTATGTGATGGAGCAGAAAGTGGGATTCTTTGTGTACGACTGCTGGTGCGTGAATGTGGTCTCAGACGCCTGTCTGTCTGTGGGCTGTACGTGCGTGTGTATTTGTTTGCATAGGGAGAGACGGGGGATGGAAAAGATTGCTTTGGAGTTGAATGGGCTCGCGCGAGATGAAGGAAGAAGGACGAATTGGGGATGACAGCTTCGGGGCTGTCACACATATAGAAATGACATGGCTATGACATGATTTGGAGAAATAACGGCCAAGGATACACACGAGTAATTCAACTGTCTGAACTTGATAGGGAAATTTGACAGGTTGTAAGGCAACGAGGATCTCTTACCCATCTCGGACGGCAGCAACTCCTTCGGAGACGTTCGCCACTTGGAACTGACGCATGTGATCGTACATGTCTGTGTGATATTTGTTAAGTAAGGAATCCGTGTGGGAGTGGGGAACCGTTGCAAACTTCATCGCTGGTTTCCGACTTTGTGGGTTGCTCAGCTGTTGGAAAATTCAAAATTATTCCTTTCATTCTCAATTCCAAGCCGTATCCGTATCATTTCCCTTGAGAATAAACTTTTAGCCGCATCGCTTTAGGCTCAAGCACTGACCACCACAGGCATTATAAACTAGGAAAAAATTATTTCCCATTTCTAAAAAGTTGAAATGAAACAGATTAGTTAATATTCAATTTGTATAGGTCTAATATCGTTTCATAAAATTGCCATGATCAAACTTGAACAGGACACGTTCACAAAAGCACTCAATTTGACAGCTTGATTTTCATTTAATTTTCAATTTTAAATGCGTCTAAATGTCTTTGAAGGCATTTTACATTAAAGCCGCCATCATCACCATTTGGCACATGCTTTGGAATGTGCTGCTAATAAAAGAGGAAATTAGGATGAAGCAAGGCCTCTTTGTATGAAGAAGGAAGACAGGGTAGAAGGAGCTCTCATGTTGTGCGGGGAAAGATGGGAAGGGAATGGGATTTGACTACGGCGTGCTCTGCATCAAAAGCATCTCTTTCTCTGACCACTTTTTCCAAGCTAGTTGTCCGTCCAAATCTCACCAGAATTCTTGAGTCATCTTTCTCCCCGACAGTCGTTCAAAATGGGGAAAGTGCAAAGTTCTGGTAAAGTAAGTCAGATAGAGTCGGAAGATACGCAGATGGACGAGTTTAACCCCGCACACGTACACATAAGCCATTATTATGCCCGGGAAGAATCCGAGGCCCCTACATAACGGCTAACTTCTTGCGCACACACGCACGTCCAGGATTATGGAGCCCATGTCAGAAATTAAGGAGCAGTTAATGCCCATTAGAGATGACTCCGTCTCACTTGTTCAATTTTCATTTTCTTCCTCTCGTATGCCTCCCATCTCTCCCCAATGCCCGCTCCGTTTCACACCAACAGATCATCCTCATCATGTTCATTCTCGCCGTCATCAGCATCACGACAGAGATTACCATCGTATTTGGCCAGGCAATGGGCTGTGAAAGCCAGCTCCTAGAACAATGCTCACCATCGCGAGGAACATGGGAATTTTTCCCCTTATCTTGCATCAGCAGCACAAACGTGAGGCTGGAACTAATACGAATACTCACACGCGTGCTCACATAAAGATATCTCAGGAGAAAACACGAACTCACTTGCTTACTCATGAAAAGAGCCAGCTTTTGGTTTGACACCAAAGGTCAAAGACGTCCATTAATTACATTGGAAAAAGAGCAAACTCTTTGGCTAATGCTGTTGTTGCTCTTAAGAATTCTGTCTACCGCTGCTGTCGACGGAGGTGACCTTGGCAAGGGATTTAAGGGAAAAGCCTGGACTATTTATCTACACTCGCTGCTGGCCAAGGCTTAATGATTCCTGTCTTTTTTCTTCGACTAATTATGAGCGTGGGATGAATTAGGAAGGAAATGTCGACTGGAGCTGGGCCTGCAGAAGTTCTAATTTGAGCAAAAACAGAGTCGGCGTAGATCATAAATGTTAATTAAGCGCAGGCTGATAATGGCCTCCGCCGCTAGAATATATATGTGTTTGGAGGGTAAAGTGCCGTCCATTATTTAGATGAGGATGAGGCAGAGGAAAAGTTTATATCACTTTTAAATGCGGAATCAAGTACCGGAGATTTTGACTTAATCACCGGAAAAGCGGCATTCCTACGAAAGTGTATAGCTTAGATTGCGGTATATAGGATGGATGAGACACGGTGCACGTACTTATGCATTGTTTCCATGGAGATTCAACGCAATTCCCGTACTTTCACATAAGCACATTACATTTAAGTAGCTTTACTCTGTCTTATGTATCTATTGGTGTTGTTCTAGTGATTTTCAAGCTAGTAACAAGGTCGAGGAATTAAAGCTATTATGGCATGAGGCTAATTCAATGTTTGAATGGATGAGCAAAGTGTTACACTTGTAATGACTCCACAAAGGATTAGTAGTGATGACAATGAAAATATACTCATTCTACAGTTCCCATTCAAGCTAAAGCCTACATGTGCTATACGAGTTTTCTCGAATCCCACCGAGAGTAACTAGAGTTAAGATGAAGTAATTGAATGTTCAACTTGTTATGAGTCATTCATGTGGACTCTCATACACCAGCTCAGCTTTACTCTTCAATGGTATCCTCGATATATACGCGCTACTAATTATTATTATAGGGAAATTGCTGTTGGTGGAGAGGGAGAGCAAGAGGCATTATTTCTAAGTGTCACACTCTTCCGAGGTTTTGTGCTCAGGGAAGCAGGAACAGAGAATAAAGAAGAGTGAGCCAGCAGCTGTAATAATGGCCAGAATAATAATAAAAATAATAATTTTTATCTAATCCATCCATTTACCAAAGGTAAAGGGAAATGTGGGGCTGGTAGAACATCTTGCATGGGCAAAAACTCTAGCGCACTTATGCACACGCACACCACATACACAAGACTTACGGGGATAATAAGGCTCAAGACATTCATGTGATTTGCTTTGGGGGTAAAACGTCTGCCAAAATTCCAATTACAAATGCATAGCCATTTGGCTAAATATTCAACCCTGTACTCTCGTTCTCTTCCTGCTTTCACTGGTGAATCGAAGCCGGAGTACTAAAAATAGGTCAAAGGATTTTCTTTTGAGCAGCCTCCAAGTTTGAATCCACACCTCCATGGGATTTCCTAATGCTTTCAGAAAGTGCAGGGGGGTTAGTGTGTGGAGCGTGGAGCTATTATGTACAAATGTGTACAGTTTGTAGTAAAATATTTTTTCATCACACCTATACAATACAAGGGTGGAGTGATGATGGTCGAAGAAAGCCATTTCCAAGGCTTTCTGTATCGGAGCAAAGTATAAAGCATGTAGGTTCATGAGCTAAGCGATAACTGAATTACTATATGCACACAGAAAATATGTGAGTACTTGTAACGGTATGCACATGTGTGTGTCTGTGTTTTCCACTGCAAATACATAGAGGGAAGGAGGATGGTACTTTTTAGACCTCACCACAGATCGATAGTGAGACCGGATGAATAGCGAAAAGGCCAAGCAAGCTGGTTGAAAGGGAGAAAAGAAAGCTATATGCGTACACTCTATCTCCGACGGCTGCAGACACACAAAATCAAACACACATCACACTTACGCCAGTATTTCTAACTAACAGCATGAGGAGTAGGAATGAGACGACGGATTCACAATCTTACCATTCACCCAGCATGACGTTATTCACTAAACGAATACCTCACCATACTCACTCATACCCTGTGGGCAAGTGAAGCCATTTCCGCTGTCACGTCCCATGGATGAAAATACTCGCTTTTTCTCTACCAGTGCAGACAAACAGACGCACGTATGATCAGCCAGTTCCTCCGGCCATGATCTTGAACAAGCCAGACTCTCCATACTAATTGATGATATTTGGCCTAACTGATCACTCGAATGGAGGAGGAATGATGCTCACTTCTAGCCTCCAGATATTAACCTCATGAATGGGTCGATCACTCCTATCACCTCCTGGAACAACATGGCTCACTTTCTCCACACAATCCATCGTAACATTGTAAAGGAACCCTCTCGAACTTATAGTAGAAGGCCGGCAAACCGAAATTTCTTTACGTATTATGGAATTATGGGCACAAAAACAATAATTATTATTAAATAAGTCCAAGCTCATTTGTATGCTGAGAAGGCCATGGCGGCGGTAAAAAATAAGGAGCAGCAGAAAGAGGAACTGGAAGTCAAATTGCCCTCTTTTGAAACAAGATGTGGGACTGAATGTAAAACATGCTGAGAGACATGTTGGGGAATTCAAATTATTTCCAAGTTGGCTTAAAAATATTTGGCCACAATAGAATGCAGGCAGTGAAGAGACTTATTTATTCTTCTTCTCTTCTTGTAAACTCCTCAAAGAATAGTTACGGGCGGGTGAAAGGGCGGGGAGGACCACAATAAGACTTAGTATTCATGTGATGAAGCCCACAAGAAAGATGGTTGAAATTTCTCACTTTCAAAAATTTAGTCACTCTCTAAATATGCAATTTACATACAGATGCACTCCTTCGTAATATTTTTGCTCTTGTTTTTTAAGTACGTGATGGTGGGCAGTGATTCATTAAACCTCTCTTCAGCTCTTAAAGTAAATCGTAACCGATACTGACAAACAAGATTGACTTGACCAACATGGACCTTACCACGAATTAATGTCATATGCCGTACCCTATAGGACATCGAGCAATACACAAGTATGCTTTTAACTAACGAAGACTTAGGTTACACTAAAAGACATCGATTTTGTATACTTTTGTATGCTTTTGCAATACAAAACGGATGCCTTTTAGTATACCCCACGTTTTCGTCCATTTAAAGCATACTTGTGCATTGCTCCATGTCCGGACGGGGTAGCAAGATAGAAATCAACCGATTCTGCCAGATGTTACGGCTGCCATTATAACTGCCCATGAATCAACTGACAACTCGTAGGAACAGTTATTGTCACGGACTCCTAATAATAATCGTAAAGGCTCGCAAATAATTGTAGTGAATAATCAACCGATAAGCGGAGCACATTAGAGCCAGCAGTTTGTTATACATGGAGACAGAAACATACGAAATCTCTCGTCTGTACGGTGGTGTGGAGAATTTATTTGGGGCAGATTATGTGCTGTGTGTCTTTGCCAGTTTACTTATGGCATTTGCCACAGAATGGAGTTTATCCCTGATGGCATGCTTACAATGGATATATGTTTCTCTTTTGACTATAAGCCAAATGTGCCTGTGTGCACAAATGGTTGGGGAAGAGAGAGTTTACACAGACAGTTATTGAAGAAACCTTCGCGCAGCGACAACAGCTAGGAGGAAATTGAACACAAGAAGAAGAGGAAGCCTTTCACTGAGACCTCAGGGAGATTCTGTTGGTTCGAGACAGAAGCAACTTTTTGGAGCTTACTATATTTTCCCAGTTCCTACCCCTCCAGCCATCTCTTCCTCCATTTCCAATAGCCATAAAAATTGTATCGTACTTTCCACACAGCGTCTCATTTAACTTTGTCTGCTTGTGTGTGTCCCAGTCCAGCAACATTATTACCAGTCACACTTGCTGCCTAGAACAATACCCACCTCTGGGGATGTCGCTTCACTTGTATAGAATGCTTAAATCCTTCACCATGTCACCACCTGACTGTAAATGCTGCATTAAATGTTAAAAACTTCCTAATTTATTAGGCCTCAGATCAAAGAAAGTGTTCATCGTAAATATTACACAGTCTGTGATGCCTCACAAGATTGGTCAATTAAAGGCAGCAGTAGTTTTGGAGTCTATCACGAAGACCTTGAGGCTTTGGAGTTTGGACAGAGTCATTCAATGTGATCGTCTGAGTTGAACATAAATCAGTCCTCCTCTTCATGTCTGTGGATATTTGATGGTCCAACATTAACTTAGTCAAAAAATCGAATAGCGTTTCCACGTTCAACGTATCCTTGGCCGATGTCTCAAAAAATCCGATGTTCAATTTTTGGGCCAGGGCCTTGAAAATACCATTAAGTCGTGAGTAATCAATTCCAAATCATTCAGCTTACACTCAAAGATCTACCTCGCCTTTTGCCTGGGACACTTGGCGTGAGTCTTCCAAATCAGTTTTGCATCCAACAAGAAGCTTCACTGCATCGCTGGCGCCAAATTTTCCAGCAAAGTCAAACCAAAACTCAACTTCATCAAAAGATTTCATGCTCGTTACGTCATATACAAGGAGGACTCCATCGCTATTTCGAGAATACTGAGTTACAATTGAACGGAATTTCTCCTGTGCTTGTGTATCCCACTAAAAAATAAAACAACATATCTCAGGATATGCAATAATTGATGCGACACTGAATGTTGCAAGGAAGGACATTTACCATGCGTAGGTGAATATTCTTGTCACAAATGCGAACTGTCTTAAAGAACTAACCCAATTTGAATATTAAAATCAGATCAGCCGAATATTGAAATAATGCAATTATGATTCCACTTACTAAAGAGACTCCTAATGTACAGTCGATGTCGTCATTAAAAACGTTATGCTGAGTAGAAATTAAAAAGGGAATGAATGAATTGAGAGGGAAGTGGCAGTGGAGCTCTTAATTAAGCTCCTCACATACCTGGTACCTCCTGCAAAGTGAGGTTTTCCCCGTGTGTATTCCACCCAGCGTGATAATTTTAAATGCATGGTCACTGTTAGGAAGAATAAACAGGAATTCAGAGCTATTACACTATTATTCATGCTCAGTCTTTGCTGTGAGTCTATTACTATTGGCCTGTGGTGTAGCTGGAAGTGGGTGCTCCAGTTGTGCTCCATGACCTTGAGCCTCCGCTTTCTCTTTCCCTCTCATCACCCACGGTTGCCTGTGGTCCTCCAAAATAAGAGCTCATTTTCCAGTCGTTCTATCAACGTGTTCCAACTGAACTTTTGAATATCAACTCGACTTGCCACTACAGCAGTGCAACACTACGAAGAGTTTCACTCTGAACTCTGATTCCAACTGCGGGCTGACGACAGGAAAAATATGGCTATAAGTAATAAATCTCGGGACCGGAACAGTCAACAAGTAGCAAAGGAATGACAGGCTTTAAGTTTTGTTGACTAATTTTATTGGACTGATAAGCCTTGTGTCTGCATTATTCAGGTTCATGACCGCCGGTGCGCACTTGTCCCCGCATTAGCTCCTCTATATTCGCCACAATGTAACGATCATTGAGAATCAACTCGACAGCATCGTCCAAAGGTTTCGCATCAAATTATCTGCTCCTATTTGGCCAGGGTAAACTAACAAGTCAGTTTTCAACCTCGTCATTCCGCTCATCACAATGAAGTGAGGAGTAGGCTGACGAGTGTTTGGGCCGCGGCCAGAGTAAACATTATTATCAAGCCACCAACATCCTCAAAGTCGTAGCCCTGTCCCTAGCCACTACAAACTTGCGTCAGTCTCGTAGGATAATGAACTTCACTCCGGATTTGCACATGCAAAATCCCTTCACCAAACGTTAATAGAATCTGAATTCAAAATTGGACTATTTGTAGTCTAGTGAAATTCCTTTTGGTCATGCAGTTGCTTATCATTTGAATTCTGAGCGACAAGATGTGAGATGGAGGAGTGTTGAAATTCTGTAGTTACGAATGGCTTACTGGAGAATAATTTTTTGGCCTAATTAAATATTGATCTGGAGTTGGTGGAATCTCGAATATACCCACCATTCCATGATTATTGCCCACGATAGCCTAGCTTATCCCCGACATGGGTCCACTTAGAACATCCTAACTAAACTCGATTCCGGTCATTTGACCAACGTTGAGTTCCTCAACCAGCAGTGATACGTAATGCAATTGCACGAAAGACTTATAAGATTCAAACTAAAGATCGCTTCCGTAATCCCGAGTATACATTCGCAGTGTAACTTTGAAGACAGCTCGAGTGTAGTGTATTTCTCTTGCATTTGAAGCCACATTCTTTATGTGTTGTTCAATGGAAGGTGAGGAAGATGCTGGATAAAAAGAAATTGAGATTTTTCCTGATGGTCCATTAACTATTTATCACCACTAAACGGGGCACCGATTAAATTGGACTACAAAAGGTAGCGCGTGAGGAGACGCCGACTGAAGCCATTTCGAATTCTTTTGTGGACGTCACACTGGCTGGTGTATAACATTGCCCTCATAGTTTCCATTGTTCAGTATTTCAAAGGGAAAAATCAGTTTGTCGACCTCAACCTTCTTGTTGTAATCATTCATTTCTATGCCATACTTTTCTAACTAATAGTGACCATTTTCAAAACTAATTTCTTCTTCAGACTGGATGTCCATTGTAAATCATTTCCTCAATACGCTGGAGCCTTGTGTAGGTACGCCCAATTGTTGGCTTGAACCTTAGTATGTGTGCAATTTGAACTGCCAAAGCTCGAGGATGAGTTTGGCTTTACATTTGTGGCTTAACTTTTGTTACCACAGAGACGTTTGTCACGGGAAAGTTTAGACGAAAAAGGACGGGAGTTGGAATGCTACCCGTCCTCAGGGGATGCAGATGGGTCACTTTTTACTTCCCTGGTATCCTCCTCCTCATGTATTTTCGGGCTCCAACTATCTGACTTCATTCGTCCTGTCCCACCTCCACCGCACTGGTGTCCTTGTCTACACACTCAAATCAATCTTCCATTTTTTGTACTCGTTCAACGGCACTGTAGTCATTCTCTTTCACGTGTACCTCTCCGTAATTATTATTATTTTCCTTGAAGAGATATGGTAAGCAGGCTCGAGATCTTTGTAGAATTCCTCTCTATATTATGTAGACTCGAATTAAGGCCTCCTAACGAAGTGATATTTAAATATACTGTCTATTCAGTGATATAATAATAATAAATAATAATGCATGTGAAAATGTAACAGGCTGGGGGGAAAAGATCTGGAAGAACAAAGCCTTTTATTCGCTGACCGCTTAACGCATTACGCTTACATACCTTCGTCAGACTCCTTTGTACAGTAATCGAGTCAATAACTGTTTCAAGTGGATGCTTATCCCAGCTATCAAGTTCATTGTGATATTAACCAGCATTGTGGACTGCTTTTTATCCATCGCATGCTGGAGCACTCAGTCAGGGATCGTGTTCCTGGGCCAGTTTATTCTAACCGCACTCTATGTTATCCTCGACATCCAGTACGCCTCGTACGCTTATAGCATTTCCAACAACGTCATCCTATCCTGGCTCCATTCTACAGTCCTCAAAAACTATCCTTCGTCGTCTCTTGAAGTCTCGCAGGACCATCCAGCTGGAAGTACCCGCTTTGTGTACAGCATTCGCAAGTCAACTGTCGTTAAGGTCATAGGTATACTCACAATCTACACGAGCAAGATGATCTTGTATTTCCAGAATAAGAAAGGGTTTATTTACTCATCCGATGGCATAGTTCGATAATCTCGTAGATAGGTAATTAGGCACACTTTCTATAGAAATGACCAAAAGACTACATGCAAACCGCGAGCTTCACTACTTCCATGGAGTTATTACTGCTCGATGAAATAAGGTATCAGGAATTTTCTGAACTGAAGACGGTCCTCCAAATGATGGTAAACGTCATTGCAAATAGCTGTGTGTATATACATGTAATGTGTGCTCTAATATTTATATCCCTGTATTTTTTGTACATATAATTATATCAGTCCCCTCTCAATAATTGACCTTATCATCACGTGAGCCATATAAGACGAGTCCACCTATAGGTTTATAGATAATAGGAAAGTACAGATTGATGTAGCATATTGGTTTTCACAGAGTTTTAAGTTTTGCGAAATCGGAATGAGAATTCTCCAGCTTCTCATCTATCTCATAGTGTAGTTGAAGCCATTGCCACGGGCAGACATGGGGATGTCGAACGAGGGCGGCATTAAAAATGCCCTCCTGCCTTCGACATGGTGCTTGTACACCGTGTTTGTATACAATTCACTGGCTTGCATAAAAATGTTGCGAAAAACAAACAGCTCGCCACACAAACGAGGGGAAAAAATTCACCTGCCAGAAAATTCAAGGGTTTTCTCTCTCACATCAGGGATACTGGAGCTGAGAGAAGGCGGATAAGTTGGGGGCTTGTGACAAGATTAAATAAAAATGAAGAAAATTATACACGAAAGACGAGGGGAAGCGTGGAGACAATAAAATGGCACATCATAAAGCTTTCCGCGGCGAAACAGTCGTTGGAACATTTTACATAATTTACAAAAGAAAATCCAATTACTTCTCAACCCATGCTGCATTGTACAACATGAACGACTACTTACTCTTATCAATTTTCTAATATCATCCCTTTAACCACTAGGCGGAATGACTGCCACAGATAACCTCACAAGTGAGTGGGCTTTCTATATTCCATACTCGCAGACACAACTTTTTCAAGCACAGCATTGCCTATCTCTTCAATAAAGGACGACCACGGAAGCTTATTAAATGCTCAAATAATTCACTTCAGAATTCTCTTTCCCTTGAAATTATTCGTAAGGAGCCGATGAAAATGCTCTGAGAGCAAGAAAGAAAGAGAAGACAGAGAAAATTAAATTTTTACAGGAAAAAACGATCTAGAGTACGAGTTACATAGTTGGTACATTTTTGCATAAAATATCTGAGAGCAAAAAAAAAAGAGTGAAGGACAAGTCCGGACTGCTATTCCCTTCATTCTAGTCCGGAATAGAGTCGTAATTGCAGCATTCTTGTACTTACCTTCTTGGTCACGACTACTAATTACATTCACGTCTTTCAACCTGGAGGGCTCAATACTCAATTTTTATTACGTATGATAGTGCGATGAGACCAGTTAATGAATCCTATTTTCATCTGCTAGTGCGAATTGAACATTCATTTCTTCGGTCAACTGCGATGCGGCCATTGATTTAGACAAAGCGAGACTTACCCTCGGATCGTGAAGCCCTTCAAACTTGTGGCTCTCTTCACGAGTGATCATGAAGACTGCCAAATTGGCTGTGTATGTAGCAAGGAAGACTACAGCAAACATAGACCAGACGTGAACCACCATCCTGCAAATCAAATGAATAGCACAATTATTGCGAGTTCCACAACGCCTCATGCATTCACAAGTTTTAACAAGTTGTAGAAAGTCAGGCCCATTAATCATCCCAAGTCCTAAGGCTCATAATGAGACCTGCCAACTATATCCCGCGCTCCGCTTCTCTTTCCTTCAATTACCGTTATAATCATCAGCTCCATGTAATGCGCAAACACAAATCTATTAATTTCACATGGAAAATCACTTGGGAGAATTCATGATTAATAGAAGTAGCGCTAGTTTAGAAGTAAAACTAATTTCTCTGTGCTCAATATCCTGTATTTTGGGTCATATTGGACATTTTCCCAGTCCTTTCAAGTGGACACCTGTGGCGACTAAATGTGTATTGCACAAGTTGGTACTTCTCATTCTTCAGCATTGAAAACCAGATTCAGCGACAGAAAAACAATCCAACTGCACACATTCTGTCGTTGGGAAAGGACTCTAGATGATTAGATTAGTTCCTGTTAGATTAGTTTATGACTGTCCATTCCTGAAAATCAGAGCTCTGCTCTGAGGAATTAACACAATAAAGCCAATACAATACAATACTCTATGTGTTCACGACTGTATAGCATCTGCAGTTTCTCTAGAATTTGCAAGCCCTGTCGCTCTGTCGATTTCTATTTCATTCAGCGGAATAGTGCAGCTGGCGCGGTTGATGACATAGTCTGAAGGTTGATGGATCAAACGTTTTCGATATTGAATAGGTACCTGACGCATTGGAGCAAAATTGTGACAGTGATATGACATGCCCGTTTGTAAAACTTTGCCATGGACCATCTTCCATCGTCTTTCTCGAACACTTTTTATTTAGTACAATGACAGCCTCAAGTTTCCAGTTCAGTTCGCCATATTTGGCCTTCCAAATCCGGCAACGTGGTCTGCTCGCAGTTTGAATTTTGAAGCCACATCTCAATCGTACGGGCAATTGTGACCTTCTTGTTATAAAGTTCTCTTTAAATTCTTCCTCGAAAATCAGACTATCATATCCGGTATCATCAAACTCTTGAATAGAAAATCAGGAACAAGCTGTGAAAATGATCAGCTGTGATCAGTTTGTATGCCTAGTCTTTCGTCCGCGTGGACTCATGCAGACGTGGCTAAAAGCGTGACGGAACCGGAAAGGATGGAATTTTAAAGAGGTTCTATAAATAAATCGTTTCAGATCCCCACGCCACATCATCGGCTCACACGTACCTACAGTATTCCTTCAACTTTTCCTCTTAAGCTTTCACCTCCAGCGAATCCCTTCAGATTTGCCCAGCTAGGCTCCTGCCACGTGCTGGCACTCAATCACTATACCAAGTTAAAGCCACTAAGAATGACGGGAGTTTGTTGTCGGAGAAAAGCCGACGAATGAAAGTTACAACGTGTTGAGTAACTTGTTGTTATGTGTCCCTGTAGGTGAGTCATTTAAAACTGATGTTGTTGGGGCATAGAGGCTAATATGATGGATCCAATTTTGAGAGAAGGAGAGTGAGACGAGCCAAATTCCGTACACATGCTGTTGACTCAAGATTCAAGCGGAAGAATTGAAGGTGCGATGATGGGTTGAGCATGAGCGTGACTGGCTGCTAGAAAGGAAATTTCAAGCACCAAGGTGCCAAGCAGCTTGTTGAAAAGATAAAGCTTTGCTTCAGCATAATGCGTACCTCAAGTGGATTTCACCACTGGCGGTAGTGACAGGTGCTTTAATTCAGTCTGAGAAACCGCATGGTTCAGTCTGGTGAAAGTGGAAATGCTGTGAACGTGAACGCATTATCGTGTCCAAGCGGATCTAGTTCAGGGATGATCTACACGAATGTGGCCAGCACGTGTAAGGATGCTAGTATATGTATTAAAAGCCTCCTTCCAATGTAGCACATGATCATCATCATGGTAACCATTTCTGGTGACGAAGCAAATAAAATGGTTTGAGACGATCCATAAAATTTGAATGGATCGAGCAAGCTACTGCTTGCCGTCATCAAAAATGTTGCCGGGTCGTTCGTGCTCTAAATTTGAAGAGAGTCGGAGCTCGGGCTGTATGTTTCTCAATTGAGCCAATATATATTTAACATATGCATTAAACTCGCATTATCATGGATCTTGGTTTATTCTCCCATACAATCCGCCTTCTTTTCAGCCATCTTGTAAGACGCCAGCAGTCATAATGGATTCATGTAGACTGAACTTGGAACGGAAGTGAAGCCGTGAACTATTATAACCGACGAAATTTTTCAGGCTCATTGTGATCATTGGAAAGACTGACTGTGATAGAGCTACTCGGAAACTTTCACCATTATTTTCCTTCTTCTTTTTTATGCAAACCAGCCGCAGGTCCCTCTTAGTCAGCCGGTCAAATGGCGCACACATATTACAACAACATCAACTTTCCCACCATACAATTTTTCCTTCTGGCATGTAGAATTGCCGGGATCTAGCTCAACTATATTATCCTCCGTGCCCGCCCTCAATCTTGTCAAGCGGAAGCCAATTTGAGCAGGGAGTGAGCGGGAATGCCTTCTCATTACTCTCACTCACTTTCACCCACTTTTCCTCTTACAAATTATCGCAGTGACGTCCGCTGCCACCATAAGACCCGCATAACCAACCAGCTAGCAACGTTATTGTTCTTCTCAGCACCGACTAGGGACAGGGCGGACTAAATTGACCCCGTGTGAGCATTTGCCACCATCTCACTTCCTACTCGTTTACACTCCCTCACGATCCCGATGCCAACTCTCATAACAGTCATTGCTTATTGACAAAGCACTTTAATCTTCAGCGCCTTTGTAAGCAGTAAGTGAAGACATTCTAAGATTCCGTCGTCTTTTTTGGACGAGAAATGTCGCCGTCTTGTGAGACGTTCGCAATAGCCTGACATGAAACAATCAATATCCCCGTCTTTACTTATTTAACCGTATGCTGGTAAAAGGATCAGCTCACGTGAGTTTTTGTTTGTTTAAGAATGACTTGTAGTAAGGATGATGCCGCTAAAGCGTACGATTGGTCCCGCAGTGTTTTCTCGTCGGAGCCAAATGGCTTGAAATGCAAAAATCCGATTGCTCATCCATAGATTCCTTTTTTCTACCTTAATAGTTATTTTCCCTAGACCCTCACATATCCGATAGCTTCATGACTAGCTTGAGAGGAAAGCAGTTGAAAAGGGAAAATCTTGCAAAAAGAAAGCAACGGCTCAAGTATATCTGTAAAAGGAATGGAAAAAAGGGGGTTACAGAGAAGCCCAAGTCAAAAGATTGGCCGTTTATTGGATGTAGCTGACGTGACTGGGATTTAAGATGGAGTCACTGTCGGAAGTTTGAGTTAGAAAACATAGCAGAATTTTCTCAAGGTCCATTCTCATGTTTGGAGGTCATGAGCAATCCCTTGAGAATCGGCTAATAATTTGTTTTACAAGTTTTAACACCCTACTCCCATACAAACTGGTGGATTTTTATTAAAAAGGAAATGCCAGTGAGACCTGCAGGTTCCTGCCATTCTCCCAGTCGCAACAACTGCTCTCAGTTTTATGATCGATTGCACACTTATGCTATTTATATTTCCCACCCGTCTATTCCGCCTGTTTGACACGTTGATGTTTTCTCCTCCTAGATTCACCCTCTTGTTGGCTTCGTTTTCTACATAGCTTCTTCGTGAGTGGAGTAAGCAAAAGGGTAATGTGGCCAGATAAAGGAATTTGAGTGAAATACTTAGCAGTGATTTAGAGGATGTACTTTGAGACAGCCAGGAGGATGGCGGAAAAGGAGCTTTGAGCACGTGGAGTTTCATGTAGAAAGTGTAACAGACTTTGGGGGAAATAATAAACGAAGTGCTGAGATAAATTTAAGAGCTGTTTCCATTATGAGCCACGGAGCAACCGGGAGCTTTCCCTCTTAAATCCTTTGTTAATACTTTCTCCACATACGTACACAAAGTATCACATTTTTGAAGCTGAAATACGACAGACTTGATTATGTGAGAAGTAATTTGTGACTTTAGGAGCGGACTACTTACTTGGCAGTGAATCCACGGGGTGGATCAATGTGAACTGAGGCTTGGAACAGGCGAGCCCACACGAGCCAACATGAGCGGAAGAAGGAGAACCTGGCGCCTGGTTTGGCTTCTTTCTGCAAATGTGTGTACACAAAATAATAAATATTACGTTCCTTTTTTTCAACAGCATCCCATCGTCCCATCTATGCGTAACACCACCCCCATCACCCCCACCGAACAATCATTACTTAGCGAGGAAAAATACCCCAAGCAAAAGAGTCGGCCGAAGAAAAACAAACTGTCCCCACTTTTTCCTCACGGAAGTCCACCGCTGCCTGCTCCAAGTTCGTTCTCATAAGAGCTCTCCTCCCTATAGTTTTCAGTGTAAATAAATGAGAAAAAGCAGAGAAAATAGGAGCTCTGTGCCCTTTCATTTTAAAACGTACCACCCGCGAGAGTACCAGCAACTTGTTGGGAGTAAATAAATAAAATTTGGGAAGGTAATGCAGTGGGTCGTAAGGAAAACATGATAGAGAAAGGCTTACCTTCATGTTGAATCCCATGGGGCTGAGCCATTCGAACAAGAAAATTGCAAGAGAGTACACTTGAATTCCCACCAGCCCCACCAACATCCACAAGGCAGGGTCGAATGGCTCTGGAAAGAAAGAACAAGAAGAAGGCATGATCATCATAATAGGAATTTCAAATTTTTTCACGTCCTAATCATTGAGTTGCTTTTGGTCATCCGTCGCCGAGCTGAAGTTGAACTTTATTTGTCCAACTCTCCTCGTCACTACTGGAGCTTAAAAGACCCGAAAGTAAACAGAGGAAAAAAAGGGCGGCGAAGAAGATATGCCCACAGATGGATTTCTGTCCATCCGACCGTTCAGTCTCCGAAGGTCTTTTTTGAGTGAAAGCGTAGATATAAAATACAATGTTTAGAATAACAGTCTGGAGCAAGTTTCAACATACGAAAAATTAGACGAGGACGAATTCGAAGAAGAAAACCTGCATGCAGCAAGTATTTTACCAATGACGCAAGTCATGAGAAATAAGTGAAGATCACAAAAGGACATGTTAGATGTGTTAACAAAACCGGAACCAGTTCTGCATCATGCTTCCCTTCACATCTTTCGCATCACATATACGACGCTCCTCCTCTCCACTCCACTCAAACCCAAGACCTTGCTCGTCCTTTTTCCCGGTGGAACTGCTGTCCTTGTCAATGCGATTCTCGTACCATCAATCTTTGTAATACTCCAGATATCCTGGGATTTTTAACAGGATGTGAGCGTAATATCCCACAATACGGCATGGATTTACATGCCTAAAGCAAAGTGTAGTATGGTCCACGGATCATTAAGAGTCATAGGCTTATTGTCTGTGAGCAAAAAGCTAAGCTCTTGTTCAACGCTCTCTAGAGCACTTAAAGCGGCAATAAAGAAAAGCCTCATGATGAGTTTGAGGAAAAGTGGGCCTGTGTGTATGGGTTAGGATTTTTCAACATGGACCACACAAGCGTGCGGAATCCTTGGTGCGCATGTAATACTCGAAAAAGAAGAAGACGAAAGGACGGGGAAATATCCCTTGCCACCAGTTCTATTCCTTCCTTTCTCTTTTTCTCTGATTTTTTTCTCCTTTTCGTCTTCACGCCCTCTACGACTTTTTTCTCTCTTCCTGATGTGACTATGTTCAATGCCACCAGCTTTACTTTACTCACTCTCCTGGGTGACTCCTTAAAACGTAAATGGCGACGGCAGAGATTTGTCTGAGTCATCCAGACACACGTCCGCGCACTCACTCCGCCAATGCATACAGTGTTGTTTGGGCCCAGCGCTCGTCTATAAAACCTCACTCAGAGTCATCCTTTCATTCACATCCTCGGCCCAGTAAATCTTCCTTATGTCACTTTTGAAAATGACTGGACTTCACAAAGTGCTCACAATCCCTGATAGATTATACAAGGAGCAAAGCGGCAGATTCAGCAGGATTTTCAATCCAATCAGGCTCCTCTATGACAACTAAAAGGCACCATTATTCGGGCCTTCCCTTTTTGTTCGTGGGAAGGCAGAGTGAGAGGCGAGTGCTGCCATGGCCCATCAAGCCGTGTACCTCTGGATGGTCGCAGGTGTGCGACTTTATTAATTAATATGACCATGTGGACCAGAGAACCCCGTGGAGCTCATGACTTCACTCTTGCAATTGAATTGATTAGCCAAGGCGGATATGATCTGATAAGGCTATCGTTCGGAGTGACAGATGTGACGAAGAGTGCACTATTGTCCAATGTGTCCACGTGCTAAGGACCGAGAATGATTTCCGGTGTGGTCCGCTTCAAACGAGACTCCAGGGAGGTATGGTTGCGGTCGGTGGAAATAGATTACATTGCCGTCGTTATTACCAAAGAGCTTCTACTGATCCTGAGTGGAATACGAATAAAATACGGCCACAGTTGAGAATGTCAAATGCAGACATGCACAGACGGATAGTTGCTCTCATATTGAAGAAGGCACTTTCCTCGTTATCCTCCAGAAGGAAGCTACTATGGGATCTCTCCTATGAAGGGTGCATAAAAGCTGTCATTGTCCTTCTTTCGAGACACTTGTCTCCGTGAAATATGCATGAAGTGGTATCGGAATGGAAATGAGAAGTGAGTGTTAAAAAGGGTAGGCAGAGGGATTGTGTTGCCTACAACCGACTCACAGTTCACTCAATTCAACCTTCCACTTGGGGGAGCGACAAGGAAGGACATTGAACAGTGTTTGTTTTTATGTAACGACAATAACAAAGGGGATGACGTACCAAGAAATGCCGTGGGTGAGATGATCCCTGTCCTTTTGGCCGTCAGGATGGCAACGCCTGAGTCCATAAATGGCACGGAGAAGTCAACGGCACCCTCCCGCTCCGAATTTATCATGAGGGATGCCAAAGCCACGTCCACTTTCCGATTGATCAACTCAGATATCAACCCGTTCCACTTCCCACTTTGCTGCGTTCCCCACTTGGCATCCTGCACTCGAGCTAACTCGTATGTGAAACCAATATTTTCTGCAAATTTCACTAAAAGGTCGATGCAGAAGCCGGAGCAGCATTGGTAAAATGAGGAATTTCTCACTACTTCCGAATAGTTTAACCTGAAAAATTAGAAAGTTGTCAAATTAATACAATAATCGTTGAGGACAAAAAATTCATCCAATTCAAAATTAAATTAAGTAAGATTCATGACAAATTAAAAATCCATCGCTGAATGAAAGCCATTGCAAGTAACAGAGAGAAGAGGATTATGATGTTGTAATCTTATGCCGTGGTTTCGTGAGAATTGACAAAGTTCCTCATCTGGCGTTAGCTATGAGCAAGTCTCTTTGGATTCCTCTGCTTGCCGAGGACAAGAAAATCTCAAAAGTTTCCTTATTTTCCCTGTGTTGGTCAAACTTGTGTGGGCGGTCGAGCGTGACAGGTGCGTAGGAAACGTGCTTGCTTGTTCGATGGATCAAACAAGTCCTTAAGTCCCACTCTTCTTTCAAGACAAGGCATTCTGACAGCCTCGCAGTAGTGGTGTCCCACTTTCATGTTACGGAGAATTCTGTACGTTCCCCATGGTTTGCAGAGCATACGCCAAGAGGCGTTGATACAAAAGAACGAAGTCTTGGTAGGATATTCCTTGACTCCATTGGCCATTCAGCCTCTTTTCGCCATGTTAGCTGGGGAAATTCTTAGACGGCGTGACGTCCATATTAGATATGGTGTACTGCATTGGAGTACCAGAGTAATTCAATTCTTTTTCTCCTATTCACAGAGACTGGCACACTGCCCAGATCATTCCTTCTTTCTCCCTTGGAAAAATCCATTCTGCTGCTAGCAAGGAGCTGTAATGCTCATCCGTCTCACCGTGAGGATGAATACGACTGAAGAAAATAGTCAGCTCAATCCTTCACCAAGCGAGCCAGCTTGAAATAATCCCACAAAATACTCCTGACGACGGTGCATTTTTCACCACGAAATCCCCTGTCAATGGATAGCAACACCGAGTGTCTAGAGGAAACCGCTCTAGCTCAAACTGTTTACATGTTTCGTATATAATTTACCTCGCACATTGGGATTTTTCAGCGTAATTCTTCGTCAAATTATCGGAATCATCAGTTGGATTACCACTCTTACTCTTTTCCTCTTTCCTGTTCGCGGATTTGGCGCGGAAAAATAAACATTATGCTCTCCTGTAATCATGAGGCGTTAGAGGAAGGGAAATATCCATGTGTGCTTTTCTTTGTAATTTATGGCTCTTGAAGTTATCGCGAATCTGTTAATTGAGTCAGAATTGCGCTAAGGGAGGAACTGGAGATTCCTTTTCTGTAGCTTCACTCTTCCCACATCCTTCCACATACAAACACACATTTACTTGCCCATGTGGACAGGAGCAAGTTAAAGCTGTCCAGAGTGTTAATGTGAGCAAATAAATTTCCACTTCTCTGCTGAAAACAAGAACCCCACACGCTCTTGTACGCACATCACGGAGGACAGAATTTGCGTCAAAATGCGTAGCACATGGTAGCCTCCGTCCTTTATATTGTGCGCATATGGGTGTATGTACACAAGCGTTAGGGAGGGTGAAACAACGTCAGTACCGAACGTCTCCAGAGGATAATTAATTTTACGAGGTGACAGGATGAGAGATATGAAGTTCGAGGATAAGACGGAGATGTAAATTAAATAAGAGTTAGAAAGGGTTTGGAAAGTCGACAAAGTCCTTGCCATTCTGACTTCGGACACCAGTCTACAGAAGGAAGTATGCTGTGGACAGAATGAAAGTTGAAGATTTTATGCGTGGCTTGTGGTGTGTGCATGCTGTAAAAAACTAGTGGGCAAAGTTGTTTACACGAAATTTGGATGGAAGAATGTTCATCATTGGAACCGCTTTCGGCTTTTGGCGACATGGCATGTGTATGGACGTGGGAAAAGTTTAGTTTCTAATCCAAGTTTGCGACCAACTTCGGGTTGACAGACATGACAAGCGTTGAGGGAGCGAGATGGAAGGCTCTTTCTCATGCTACGAATCCTCTCCATCTCCTGGACACCATGTGCATTGTGACAGCCTTGCATAGCACCAATGCTATTTATCTGGTTTGGACACCGTCGACTTGCTTCATGTGTATGGGCAGCTGCTCGCTTTTTAGCAGCACACACATAGTGTGCTGCTACCTCACTAACATCTGAATGCTCCTGCGTTCCATATCCTCCTCATTGTTACCTGCAACGGCTCGTGACAACGTAAAACACACCTAGAGATTCGTATAGAAAATAACGAAAAAACCTCCGAGAAAATGGCAGATGCAAGATCACAAGGTTCATAGCTGTGATTTCCATTTCCTGACTTAATAATGAGAGATTTTACCCGACGCTTTCTGATTCTGGAGCAATGCGGCAAATGACCCCTCGATCAGGCGAGCACTTGCCGGTAACAGGGTCAGGATCGGCCATTTTAATAAACGGCGGCTCTTCCAGGAACGCGATTTTTAAGTGAAACTTCTCTGGTACGCCGTCCGGTGGTTTATGGCTATAGCCAGGCCAGATGATATCCTTGATATCCAATTGAGAATTCTGATCCTTCCATGACTGCCACACTCCAATCTGCAGAGAAAAATTTAGCTCATATTAAGTTATCAAAAAAGTAATTGTCATACGAGTAACTCTTTCGATCCAATAAATCTTGCACATGTTTCCAAAGTATTAAATGTCCTATTTGGTTGATCTGAAGCCCACTTGCTCACTATAGACATTAAGTTGTCAATGTGGAAGCAAGATGGACCCGCATATAGATGCACAAGTTTTGACAAAATTCATGCAACACGAAACGAACACTGCAGTGATGGCACTGTCGTCATCACTATCCCTTTCTTCGCTCTCTAACGCAAATTCATCATGCATTCCATGGCCATTCCTCATTTGCACATCAACCGTCCGTCAGATTATTTATGAATAAACCTCACTCCAACCCTCAAAACACCGAACGTTTCACAACCAATTTCATCCTACGTTCCGCGCAAAATTCTGGCCGGAGTTCATTGTACCAACCAGATGTGCACGCAGGGGACAGATGGTTGGGTGAAATTAACTTCAAAAATTTGCTGCACAAGAACCACATTACTGCCGAAGTACGAGTGGAAGAATGACAGCAAGGGAAAATTTTTGGAGGATTTGGGAAGTACGAAGACGAAGGGAAAAGTTAAGGATAAAGCATGCCGGTAGTTTGGGTTATTTTTAGATCCTAATAAGTCTGAATTTGAGGTGAGGAGTTGACTGACGCAACTTTTAGTGCTCGAAAGATCCGAGAGTGAGTCAGCTGGTGTATTTTAGGAGAAGGAGAAAGACAAGGAGGATTGATATTGGGATTGCCATTATAAAGGAAATATAAGTTGACAATAATAATCCATTACGACTGGAAGAGGAAATATGACTCTTGGCCTGGCTTTTTTGGCTTAAGTGAGCCAAACTATATATCATTTTTCCGGTGGAAAGCAGGTAGGTTGTAAATCGAAAACAAGAGAAATTCATCTGACAAAACAGAGGGTGGATGAAAGCTCTCAACTCACTTCACGCTGAAGAGAAAGAATGAAGAAACCCCTGAGCTAGAACAAGCTACCATGTCTGCACAGTTACTCTCCTACCTTCTCATCATCATTAGATGCGTACTGACGGTAGCACAACATTTCTTTCTCACTCTCACTCTACATCCATAAAAGTCGTGAAAGAAGAAACTGAGGAGTAGAAAGCTACGACGTCCGGCGAGGGAACTTGCTCAAACTTCCGTTCACATAGAGAGGCAGACAAGTTTGAGCTTCTTCACTAATGCTTTCACCGTGTATTCCACACATTGACGACTCCCTCTTCTACTTCATCAGAACACAAACATGTGTGAGAGAGAGCCAGAGATAAAAGGGAATCTTTTGTACGTCACTTGGCCTAAACTCCCCTCACGTACATCCCACTAGCTTTATGACCCATTTTCATTTTAACATCCTTGTCTTCATTCGCTAAATCAAAGTACTCCCTGCCTGTCTCTCAAACACGCTCGATTATGTAAACGCGCTCACCGCTGATACACACACCCAAATAACATACTCTCACAAAGTTCCTTGGTTTATAATGACGCAAGCAAATATTTAACATCCGTATTATTCATTCCTTTTAATCGTTGCGTGTGTGAGTAAGCATGACCGGCGAATAATATACATCCATTTTCTGTATTGGAACTCAGTTGGAATTAATCAGTCAGTCAGCCCGGTGGGATTAATAATCCCCTTCCTAAGACTTATTTATTCGGTCGAAATGCGAACAAGACGAAGACGAAATGCGGCACAGTTACCTCGTGGGGGAAGCATAACCGTCGTAAATTTACAAGGTCGTTCCTAATGGCGTTCTCATCGTAGCTGGGCGTCCACGGTGCAAGTTTTGTTGAAAGATTTCTTGAAAGCTTTCATAAAACTCGAGTTTCATTGTGGACGTGCGCATGAAACTTGCAATGAAACTGAGTTTCTGTAACAAAAGTTTCACTTTCAAAAATTGGAACACTGCTCCAATTTCTTTCATGTTCCTCATTGGAGCGCCGCGCGGTGACGTCACTCGTGTTTACATAATGCGTTGCGTACTCTATGGCTCACGCGGTTTTCAGTAGTAGTTTCTAAGAAAATTTTCATACGTGGACGTTGCCATGCAACAATTCTTGCAAGTTTCGTAGCTTCATGAAACTACAGAATTTCAAGTTTCATAGTTTCTGTGAAATAAAACTTGCACCGTGGACGCCCAGCTTAAAGTTAGTTCCTCCGCAAATGGCAGTCGCCTTCCAAAATTTTTCACCAAAAGAAGTACTTCTGTTGCCAACCTGTTTGTTTAGATGGGCCAATTTCACTATGAGAGATACTTATGAATTAGAGCACTCTGAGCAAAGGCTCTTGAAATGTTCTTGTTATCTTGGTCGCCTTCGTCTTCTTCCTGTTTACTACTTTCTCCAGCTATTCAGTAGAGACTCAAGTGGAAAATCTTTTACTGCGTACACTTGCTCCTCCGGCCGGAAGTGAAGGAGACACAGTGGGAGGTGATGCTACTTGGAGTGATATTGTTTTTTCCGCCTCTTTGCATGAAATCATTACTACAGTCTCTGGAGGTGGATTTTCGTCGTTCAAGCGATAAAGTGACCACATCATTGGTCATATGTTACCGAGCCACTGGACCTATTTCCAGCTTTTTTCATACGACAATGATTTTATGATGACACGTGCGGGAGGGAAACAGTAGCGGTCAAAATGAGATAATTGATGATGCTGCAGACGTAATAATGTCGATAGTTGGGATTAAGCAAGCAAGTAAAGCATAAAGTCATTAGGATTTTGCAACAGAACGTTTCTGCGTGGCAATTGGGGCGTGCGTGGAAGAAATCCCTTTCTTTGGGTCTCCTCTGTGATCGTGGAGATAAAGTGGTTCCAAGGATTTCAAGTACTTATTATGACATTGGAGTGTGGGAGAAGCGAGAAAGAGAAAAGTGAGGACAATGCATGTTGAAGGATGAGACTGACGAATCCCCATTTGTGATTAATTGATTAGCAAGGAGAAGACGGCTATGAGGAGTGCAGGAGGAAGGGAGTGAAAAGTGTGGGAGCTAATCAATGAGTAGACTAATGCATACAAACAGAAAGAAGAAGGAACGGATATGATGCATAATGGAAGGAAAGTTGAACCGAAAGCTTCGACATTGCAGATGATACTGACTAATGACTACTGTCACTCACTTGTTCCCACACCAGTTGTCTATCCGTAGCACCCGGCCGAAGATTCATGATTTGAAGTTCCACATACTTGAGTGCGTTCTCTTGATTGAATTTCAGAGAGGGCTTGTTCGTTCCAGAGTCAAAGTCAACAGTGACATTGCGCAAGTAGCGAAAGAATCGCTCACCGATAGCCCATTTTGCTGTCTCACCCAGACCTTCGCAGGATAGTGAGGTGGACAGCTTGACCCCGTTTAGGTCCGGATCATTGTAAAAGGCCTCCACACCTTGTGAAAAGACTCGGAGCCCCGAAAATATCTCCTGCTTCAGGCTCTCGTAGCTTGTATTAAAATGAACACCTGTGGGAAGTGAAAATTGAGATTTAATTACATTCGTATAGGAAGCATAGAGCATTACATCATCCTCATCATCAAGCTCTCGTTCCTGCAGTGTTGGACATAGCAGCATTTTTTGCGACTAAGGACAGTATTCAAAAACTCCTTTATGCAAATGAAAACTGTGATCGAAAATTTTCCAAAAACTGGGAACTCTAACAATAATTGACCTCTAAATTTGAAATCGGGATTTCTATTGTTCTCTGTCAAGATAGGTTTGCTTTCTTTTTATCAGATGTGCACCGTACTTTCACTACTAATCATTTCTATGAAATGCTTTGCTCTCCTTTGAATTCTATTCGGTTAAAAAGTAAACGCCCAAGGCTGAAAGTACTTCAGTCCTAGAATATGGATTCTAGGAAAGTTTCTTAATATCAACAGCCAATTTCCAGGAAGCTACCAACACTGCGTCAAGCTGGCAGAGACCTCATGGCTATCCAAATGAGATGAGAATGAAGTTGAGGTTAATGAGGGAAATGGAAAAGTTTTTCTCTGTTCCATGTGGTAATTACCCAGCATGCCGACTGGAAATGCTGACTCTGATGGCGCATTGGGGTTGGGTGATGTGGTTGGGGCGTCCAAACTATCTCCGATAACACTTTGTGTAGCAACCCACACATAATTGGCTCCCGTAAGACCCAATTTGGTGGCGTAGCCAAAGATGGTCTTTGCCTCCTCCCGCGTGCAGTACAAAAGAAGAATACGAGCCTCCGAGCCAACTAGATACTGCAGGTCCTTCTCACTCACTACCATCACCGTAGTCAGGATTATGTACTTGAACTCAGACTCCAGCACCCTGTCTCGAACGGCTTGGACGAAATCATCATGGCCGGCTATTTGGCTCGTCACTATGGCGAACTGGTGCCAATTGTAACGAGCTAGCAGTGTCAGCATGGCGTGAGCTTGATGAGTCACCGACGGGGCCAGCTGCAAAATCATGTCCGTTTGGCTGGCTCTCTGGAATACAAGCAAAACATCCACATGATTAGTGATATGGACAAACTTTGAGCATAAAGTAAATAAGTCTAATAATCGCTGTCGTTTCCTGTACGATAACTCTGCAGAGGAGAGAAGAATGAGGAGAAGGCGAGAGAGAAAGAGAAAGAGAATCTTTCCGGCCTAATTAGCCACGTATCACGTCACACTGGGCTCTCGGGTAGCGAGAAAAGTAGGACATGGATACGCTAGTGTGAGCTGAGCTTCTTATTGGATTCAGGAAACAACTGGTGGGTTTCTTTCTTAAGATGACAGCCAAATGATCACTCCATCCAATGCTGCTAACGAAGGGAAATTCTTTCTTAAACAAAATTAAAATGAGCCCTCGCCTATCATAAACGTATACAATCTCCGGATTTCTGTTTATTTCCCGAAATTCTACACTGTCTGCTGCTATCACGTATTTCCTAATGTGGCAGCCTAGTATTTTACGATGCGGATAGATACGACTTATTTAAATATTATTATGCTAATAATTATTATGCTAATGATAGCTCCTAGGAAAGGAATGGGAGTTACTCCAGGAGTCAGAGTGTGTCTACTGTGTATTAGGAATATAAAAGTACGCACGGTCCTACATATTAGACAAATATATTTCTACTCCTTGGTATTTTCCTTAAATCATGCCTACATCTGCTCACCATAAACACATAAGCCCTACACTAGAGTACACGAACTGTTTCGGCAGCACCGATTTCTCTCATCGTCATCACCGAATTTTGCATTCTCATTCAATTCCACCCTTTGAATTCTCATTTAGATCTTGGAAATTTAAACATCCTGCCCAACTTTAACTGGAGGTAGACACATAATGGCAAACTCTACAAGTTTTTTTGACACGCTTCAACAAGCTAAAAGGTTGAAACTTCGAAAATGAAAGGGAGCGTAATAAGGAAAATAACGACGATGATAGTATTAAGTTGAGAGAGAGAGAGAGAGAGAGAGAGAGAGAGAGAGAGAGAGAGAGAGTAAAAGCTGACTGACAGCTTAGATGATGACTTGCTATTTTAAGTGGAATCAAATAAAGGCTCACAAGGGACCCTGCTTTACGGTCCAATTTTCATCTGGAAAGTTAAAAAATATTATGCTCCAATGCTGCGTTTGGGAGAAAAGTACCGGAACTTGATTGAAGTTGAGCAATTCCGTCATAAAAATTAATGTTATGACTGCCTACGACAATAATTGCAAGCCAGTGGTCGGTAAGTTTACAGACGGTCGTTATGACAAATGAAATTATTACTAAAACTGAAATACATACTTCTTCGCGTTTCACCCTTCACCGTGGATAGAACTTGGTAGAGAACAGAGTGTAGAATTCTCCCATGGGGCTTTCATTGTTAATTCAGCGGAGCCGTTAAAAATTTAGAACTTGGTCGAAACGTAGTAGGAAATGTTGACCAGGGGGCAATGATGCTGGATAACAGCAGTCTGTTCCAGCCTCCCTCGTCTTCCTCTGCACTCATTTTGATTCTAGACTCACTCTGATTTTAACGCTGCAATATTTACTGTTTCTCAAACAGCTAAAACACACTCTCATTATTCCAGATTCATCCAAGTCTATTGCTTGGAAGAATTCGTGTACATTTGACACCAAAATGTGTCTTGCTTGCTCAGGAATGTGAGGTCGTCGTTGTTGTCGCGGTAATATAGAAGTCACTGGAGGAGTAATGAGAAAAGATATGAAGCGTTTCATTCCTTCCTACGACGTACTGTCGTCTTGCTTCAGCTCACCACATGTTACTACCTCACCTGCAGACTTTCGCTCCAACGGCTGTGCTAGAACCAAGTTGTAATTGGAACATTTAAAGAAGCGATAGCTTCTGCTGGTCTGCCGCTGCTTTGGCGGAAATCCAGAGCGGAGACAATGGAAAGAAGGAGAAAGAGCATTGAGTTGTAATTAATAGACGGCCATTATTCAGTGGGAAAACAAGCCGTGCACAACATGAAGAAAGATAAGGCGTGTTTAAATCCACAAGCAATGTCAGTACAAATGACACTTTCTCTTCGCCAAGGAAAGGACCTGGCTGGCCTGCACTGAATGAATTGGGAATGACAGGAAAAATGTAACAAAAGCTCTACTACGCCAGTCCTGCTCCCATAGCTTTTCATATGCTGGACGAATTTAGGAAGAGCGACTGAAGCACTCAGCCCTTCTGGGCAGCCATCAAATTCAATTACAGCTTTCACTCGCTTTCCCTCTTTTTCTTTCCTTCTTCATTTCCCCCCGTCCTTGCGGGTAATGTTGTGAGCATAGGACGGTGGTGAGAAGAAGATGAGAAGGAGGAGTAAGTTAAGGCTGACCCTGAATGCCAGAAGGAGCACGAAACTCACTCGTCAGGCTCTGCTCGAGCAAGAGGAGAGAATGAGAAGGGCAATGTTGTCGCTTCTCTTTGCCCAATTTGTTCCAGCTTCCATCAAGTACGCCATCATACCCTTAGGGCATCACATCAAGTCATGTCTCGTCCACTAACTTTCTCCGCCCAACTTTCTCTGCATGCATAACCTTTGGCTTTTTCTCTAGAAAAAGTTGCACTTGCTCTTCTTTTTTTGAGTCACAGAGAGACAAATTAAACTTTTCTCCTCCGAACAATTGTTTCTTCATTCTAACTACGAGCCATTCAATCTGCACTTTGTTCAAATTTTTCGTATGTAAACATGAAGGCATACGAGGAACTTTGCAATTCAAAACAACCGTATGCAGGCGCATTCGAATTCGGGCTTTCGAAGTCTTCCTCCCTATCACCAGTGAGTGTACTGGATTTCATTGCTAAGTGCTTTTAGCTATTCTGCCTGGAAAATTGATAAGGAATACAAGAGGAATTGTTGCCTCAAACTCTTGTCGACCCAACAAAAGATATTGGATAGTGCCTCTGAGTCGTGCCCCATAATCCGCATCTTGCGTGGAATCAGCTGATACTCATAGTAAACAGAAATAAACTACCAACTTTTTAGTAGTCTAAAAAACCTTCTTCGTGGACTCAAAGAACATGGCCATATAAATGCTTGCAACTTATCCATTCTTATGCGCTAAACATGTTTTAATATGACGTCGCCGTTGCTGTAGTGTCCTCAAAATCCGCCTACCAACATCGCTTTCCTCCACAGTTCATATACCAACCGAGGTTTAGGCTGGGAAGAAAACAAGTGTGTATGGTGTATCAGAAAGTTCGTCACCTGAATGCACTTAACTAGCTCCATTACTCAGAATTTGAGGTCAGAAGGGCTGTGAGTGCCTTGAAATGTCTTGAGATCAAAGCAATTGGAAAATATCCCACCGACGGAGAGCAGGATAGTCGCGTTAGCACACTATCCTCCTCCCTTTCAGGGGATATTTAGGTTAGATGTAGGTTTGTTGTGACTGGAGATGTCGTGTAAGTAACGTGGGGTTGTAATCGGCCTCACCCCCGCACACATTCTCCCCCAAAAGCCACCTCACAAACAGTCCTCCTCACACAGCCATCTTCTCGCGTACTCCCCCCGCTCACACATTCACCCGATGTCCACCTCCAGAGAAATACCGATTGCGCGACTACCCCGCCCTACAGTTCGAGTTCGAATCCACTGGACCTAATATTCATTTAAATGTAATAATTAGAATATGTGGCATCTCCGTCACAATTATCTTATGGAACATCCACAAGCAAACTTTGTGCATGTGCATATCACTACTATTACCACTATAGTCGTACTAATATATACTACATTCAAGGTCCACATCATTACACTTCCCACAGACTATTGGCTGGTCCCAGCGATTTCCCCTCAGCAACGACAACCTTACTACAAGGAATAGAACAACAAAAAACAAAACACAATCGGCAGAAGCTCCAAAAATTCAAGAAACCCAGACGCATGTATGTCCTACACGAAACTACCTCGAGACTTCGGACTGGAGTCGAGGGCACTTCTCACCTTACCTATCGATTGATGCTGCCCAATGGGCGCAAAACGACTTCTAAACACTACTTATGCCGTTTAAAGTAAACACCTCCAAAAGTACAACACTGGAAGTGAACTATCACAAGAGTCGCCGTTATATAATAAACGCGACTAAAGAGAGCTTCAGGTATAGGACGAGAAGTATGCCGTGCGAAAGAAAACTTCAAATGTGGTGCGCATACTTAATCCTGGAGTGTTTGCGCGGCTTGAAATATAGAGAAGGGATAAGCCCGGGATTGTATGACACAGAACGACGGAACAAAATATTTTACTAATCTATGAGCTCATTTATCATTATTCTTCCCACAAAGGTCCCGCTACCATCCTCCCCTGTAGTAACTATTAAACTTCTAACAAGGTCCCCAAGCGTCCTGCAAGGCACAAGAGCAGTTTCGTAGATAGTTGTGGAAAGCATGTGGATTTGTTACGTAGTGAAGAGGGGCACTATTTATGGCCTCGGTCGCATCCGGAGCGTTTGTATGTGTGGCTCCTCTCCGACTGATTTCCCTCAGTTAATACAACACAACAAGAATCCATTCGTAGTTAACGCAGCCATTAATGCTCGATCAGAAACGAAATGAAGCTGTCCATGTGATTCCCTTCCAGATATTAATGCATCCATAGGCACACACAACAGGGATCTGCAGTAAACTTGAGAGAAGGAATCCGAAGGGTTTGTGGTAACAGCCCAATCTAAATGCACGTGAGTGTATGCAAAATGACTGTATGCTTGCCTTGAAAATTTCCACATCTAACTGAATAAATAATGACTTGCCTAGTAGGTCCTGTGTATGTGTGTATTATAAAGTTGATATAGAAAGCAACTCACGTGGACGGATTATGAGAGGAATTTAAATTCATTCTCTGTTATAAAATACAATTTCCATCAGCGTGACGTCCCGCACCCTACCATACAGTTTACAAGGAAACGGACGGGTTCTTCTTACTTTCTACATATCATCGTAATCCAACAGCAAGTTCCTAGACCAATATCCATTCCTCATGCTCGCAGCAATTAAAAATTATATGACAATGAAAATATTATCTAAATGCGATTGGGGTATAATTTTTTTTCCAATTTTTGCTACGTTCTTTATTAATTGGGTTATAATTAGGACTACATTATTGCTACATACCCGACTAAGTTTGTTGTATTACTCAAACCTTTTATGCATGAGGCCACAGTGTTCATGGTCTGGAAGAATAATTTGCTTAGAGGGGAGAGGGTATACATTTTGGAAATTTAAGGAGAACAAGAGCTTGATTTTCAACGGTAGATTCAAGGGAGAATGGCTGAGCCAAGTTGCTGTCCTCATTACGATTATTATTATCATTATTACTCCCTGTGTATCTTGTGTGTGAGCGAAAGTGGGAAGCGGAGCTTGAAGCTTGGGCCATTCAGGGGAGCAACAATAAAGAGGCAGCAAAGGCTGCAGCTTTAAGAAGACTTCTATTTTTCCGGCAAGGAGCATAAATACACATTTATTACACTCGAGAACATTTGTATTACATTCTTCCCATCCCATTCTATAGGATGGCGGCGGAGGATGCGGGACGATCAATAAGAGCCTCATATATACGAGGAACACACATGCACAGGCTCATGTAACATGGCTAAACTTTCCACTGGGCTGGATACGGCTGTGCATGTCCTTTGTGTGTGCATGTGTGGGCGCTTTGTGAAATTAAATACACGGACCGGTCGTTTTAGCTAATATCATTGTGCCCTCAAACATTGACAATCTTAGATGAGGATCCTGTCGCGTGTAAAAGGATATAATACTCAAGCTTTCCTACTCTTTACTGTGTACGCCTCGCTGTCTCAACTCCTCCTGCTTTAGCGTTGCTGCTAAAACAGGCTCACGCTATTTACAGTCTTCCTCATATAGCTCCAAAGTTCCGGTGACTTGGATTTGTGTTTTGAATATATTCCCTGTTCTGTCCATGCAACTCCATGTGCACTTAAGGATTGAGGAGATGGTTTTGAGAAATCAACTTCCGTTAGAGAATCTTATCCCACACCGTCCCGTATACTCGGAAATGGATACCCGGAGCTATGGGATTAGATTACGTGCTCACTTACGACAATCGCCCTGTCTGGAATCAATGATGATGAAAATGAAAATACTGGTCCGCCCTGTTTTCCTCATCCCGAGCATAATTTCCCCTACCTTTAACCATTCCGTGTGGAATTTTAAAATAATTCGTGATAGTTTTTCTCAAGAGTGGATTTCTTTTTGTCCATTTTCAAACTAAAACTGTTCCAGAAAACCTGCATTGAAGCCTGCAAGTGAGTTGCCGTTGCGATTGGACAAATGTTTGTAAACAAATGTTACTTCGTTTTCAACGTGAAACTTAACTATAGATCATTTTATAGTCTACAGTAAATGGGGTAAGTGAAAATCTTACCAAGTTGCCTCCTCCATGGACATTTCACCTTTCGTGTTAGCTGCAGTCTTAATTTACACGGGCACAGGTAGACATCCTTCCATTTCTCTTTGGTCAATGTTTATCCTAATGTAGAATTTTTAAGGGTTGAAATGCTACGATTGCGAGTTCTTCGAGTTTTACTTCGGAGACAATTGGACGCAAGTAGGCGGTGACGAGTACTGCCGGTCCGATGTGAAAAATACTAATGTTAAAGAGCTCACCGCAGGTAGGCCAACTTTAGGATAATCAACCATGAGAAGAACAAGCCCACATGCAAGACTGACTAATTACAGGGAAACAGCTCTACTGCTACCTGTTCATTGCCAACGGGTTACTTAGCCAGACTCAGATGAGAAGAGCTATAATTCGAGGGATAGCAAACGATCATCGAACCAATTTGAACGGTGCATGCGAGTCCCTCTTTAAATATGATGTCACTGGCATTCAATGCTACTGCAAGTCTGACCTTTGCAATGTCATGGACAAAACAGAGCCATCAAACGGAGGAAAGAAAAGAAAAAGTTGTCAAGTTTTATTCCTAAGTTTAGTTCTGCATCAGTTGATTTTATGAATTTGTGAGGATGCATTGGTATTGAGTACATCTACACCACAATTCAGTCAATAGGACTTCATTTACTGTGAGTACGAGTTTTATAAGCGATTTGGAGGAAAATAAAGGGAATTAAAGGCTTGCCGGTGTCAATCGCGAGAGAGAGAAAGAGTTGAGAGAGGGATGCGCAGACAATTATTATTATAGCGCAGTTGAAAATCCGTCTTTAGCTGAATGATGAAAAGTAGTTTATTGTCCGTCTAGAGACTTTATAGTACTCGGAGGCCGGATGAAGATTCACGACTAGTTTCACATCCACTCGTAAATGCTCTTCGTAAGAATAGACTTGTCTGTCCGTATGCACAACGTACTCTCCGACCACTGCTCCTGCGGCTGGTGGTCCATCACATTGAAAGCTACTACGACGTTTCATCGTCACTCTGTAAGCCTCTCACTGTATCCATCCTGGCACCAGACACCCACTTTTCATTGGAAGAAAAACATGAATTTACACACAAGTCCTTCAAGCCTGCTACTGAGCAACTTTTCTAATCATCATAATGCATTTGCTCATCACATCACTCTCTCTCTTCCACTCATGCAGCCGCGTGTGAACATGGCGAGCTGATAACTTAGGGGAAAACGAGTCTTCACATCCCATTCTCTATGCCTGTCTTTCTCTTGCTTATTAACTTAATCTAATGAGTCGCACGATTATCATCTAAGAACGCATAACTTCAACCACAACTTACCCGTAGTAAGCCGGAATTATCTGCATTCCAAGCTATCACAGGTATCCCCAGGTAGCCAGCTAACTGTAGAAAGTACTGCGAGGCTGCTGTGCTTCTCCCGTACAACTCTGTGTTTGTTAAGTACAGAATGGCCGACACATTTTGATTCAGGAACCTCTCACATAATGAGTCCAGGATGTCTGTAATCAAGAACCATATAAAAGAGGGCGGTATTAGTCAACAAGCTTTTAAAATAGATTCCCATACATCCCTCGTAGTATTATTATCAAGATACATACGGACATAATGAGGCACAAAAGTTAGTGAACTTTCTTCCTACCGAAAACCTTTCTTCTCATAACAACTCCACCATTGAAATATGTATGAGCCCCGAAGTCAAGTCTGATTTACTCTGCCCTCTTTATGTTCTCATTAGCAAGTGTAATGCGCATGCGATATTTCCCGCCTAGCATCATGCACGACCGCATAGGACGAGCAAGTTACACATGTTAATCATTGCGGGTACAAATTACGCGTAAATTACTTGCTCACACTCTCGCCTACTTTTTCCTACAACTGCAAAGAGCCGAACAGAGAAAATGCGTCCTTGGAGATGAGGCTGGAATCAGACTGAACAGCAACTGGATTCTGGTCACATCAGAGATTTGGAAAAGAAAAGAACCAAAAAGTAGCAATGGTACGATGAGTGATAAAAGAAGTGAGAAGAAGAGAAAGAAAAAAACGACGTGGAAGACACGAAGACTTACAAATTAACCCCGAATTTTTTCTGTCCTAAGGACGATCTGTATTTAGTTTGATTGTCAGTTGAACAAGGAAGAGAAGTTGTTGAACAAAATGAAATGATCTCAAGTGTTTCAGCAGGCTGAGTTTTTCCTCGAACAAGAAAAAACCTTCCAACTTCTCGTTTACTAGCGTAGCTTTCTCTGGCAAATGATGAACACCCGGAAGAAAAAATTCAGAGGTCTTTACACTGTTCGACAGTGTGATTTATGAATCTAATACTTTTTTCTTCCACCCTTATTATAAAGAATTTACGCTGCTCCACCATGCAGCTAAATTGAGTCGTTGGAGTATTCAAACTGCATTTCTGCATAGCCAACCAAGCTCAAGTCGATCAAGTCAATGGATTTCTGAGGGAAAAAGTGCACGTAAGAAATGGATCACAATTGATATTTCAAGAAAGGATGGCTGTTGTGCTTCACATATAGACTCATACGCAAGTGCATTTGCCCTCTTGTTAACTTTTCTGCGATCCGAGTCCAATGTCATTGTGAAAGACGAAGGGCGATGCAGAAAGACAGAGAGGATTGCATAAAGAAATTCTAGAAGACACATGCAAGTCTACCGACTTCTCACGGGTATCGAGGGTAAGGCAGATACAGAATACAAAGAACTTTCCCTGTAACCACATGATACTCTACACTGCACAAATACAGAAGCCACATTCCCTCTGTGCCTGTTTCGTTTAAAGCATTACTCTTGTATGCGGATGCATGTGTGTGTCTATGTGTGTAGTGTGTATACAGCAGACATGCTATTCTTTTGTTAATTTAGACCATTAAAGGCCAAAGAAGGGTTACTCAGAGGTCTTTTCCTTGGGAAGATGATCACAGCAACTGAAATGGCAGTAAATTTTACATTGAAATCAGGCTGGGGTGAAGGGATTTCGTTGTTGGCTATTAAGAATGTCGTGACTTGCTTTAAGTGTTCCTCGCTCTCTCTTTTAGAAGCAAGCAGATGTGTAGGATCTGATGTGAACCCATTCTGCCTGTGTGGCATGCTTGTGCATGTGTGCCCCTGCCATTTCTACTATCAACACAGGACATATGACACATTTACGGGCGAGTTTCCATGAAAAACCGAGCCATTTTCCTTCGTATATTTTCCTCTCTTTCTGTCACTCCACGTAACGAACGGCTGTACTATGTAAGCGACTGTGAAATATTTTTTTGCCTCCCAAATCTAAGGACAGTAAGTGTGGACAGAAAGAAACAACGGAAGAATCCCCTCCATTGCTCAGTTGAACATACAAGAGTTTTTCTGTCTTTTTTCCTTAAAATCTTCACAGTATCGCTATGGAAGCATCTAAAAGGAACCTAAGAAATATGGCCATGTTGTTAATGGGACTATATGCACACTGGATTTGGACTACTTTTCCTCAGAAGGATGACATGGTAAAAGAAGCTCTTATTCATTAGAGAATGGGAATACCAGTAAGGACGATGGCAACCATTGTATCGCTCGAGGGACAAAAGTCGTAGGGGATTTGGAATTTGAATTAGAACTTGTTTCTATCCATCAACAGTATCCCTCAGGCTGGATGGAGAAATTCAATGGATTCTGCCCTATGAGAAGGAATGTGAAAGAAACAAGGAGGAATGACAGTGCTATTAAGTGCCGAAAAGAGGGCGAGTAGAAGGAAAGCGCTTACTGGAGGACTTGTCCCTGCCAACGACCATATCCACCTCATTTTTTTTATTTTCTCTTATTCCTTGCTCCTCTATTTTTAAGCAGAATTTATTCAAAGAGTTCCATTTGGCAATGAGCATGAAACCAGGAATCCGCACCAATTCTGTTTACTCGATATGAGCAACGGAGGCACTAGGATGGAATAACCGCGTCTCTCTATTACCTCAATAGGATTTTCCTCCAAAGTTTTCATCATCATAGTGAATGAAAAAAGGAGTTCAGCATTTCGGATTCTTATTATAACGTATGTGCATCATGGACACTGGAAAGCACTCAGTTAAACGAGAACAAGTTGACCTAATAGAAGGCACCCCTCCATACAGTTAAACACATCGTGCCATTCTGTTGCCTCAGAGGAGTCGCATTTATTCAGTATGACCGACTGCAGGGTCGTTAGAGGTAATAAACTCATTCAGATTTTAAAGCAGATAAGGTAAACCATCCTCCAAGCCTCCAGAGGAATTTCCTCAACGTGCCTTGAATCCGCTTTGGGAAACTTACTAGCTTGTTATACCTTGAGAAAGGAACTACATCTCAGGCTCAGTTGGATGGTTGAATAAGCACGTCCATTTCCATGTTGATCACCATGTGAAGCAAACTTCCAGCAGTGTTGAACGGAATTCATTTTCCTGTCCAATGACTTGGTGCGTAACATACGACGTCACACAGGCTGCTGGCAACATGAAGACAACAGTACTGTCACGAGAAATCTAAGTTTCTTTGCTAGGCCACGTTAACGAAATGTGGGAAAAGATGAGGATGGAATTAATAGAGAGAAATTAACAAACTTTCATTCAAATCCTAATAAAAGTCTCCTTTCTCCTGTATTCGGCATTGGTCTTAGTCGCAATATAGTCTCCTGAGAGACGAACACCACACAGAAATGACTCTCATAACTCTGCTCATCTGAGTAGAAAGGCATTGACGGTGTACTAATAAGAAATTGTCAGTCGAATCGCAAGTGATACTCATATAAAACGATTGCAAGGACGAGGTATTAATCTATTGTACTATTGCAGAAAACAATCTAAAATATGCTCATTCACGAAGATCAAACAGAGGCGTAACTACTACTTTAAAATAATATGGGTGTTTTATCAAAATTCCTTTCAATCTAAAAAAGACCTTAATCAGCAACGTAATATTAAGAAATTGCTACAGACTCTGTTCTTCGACAAGGAATCTGTCTTTGTTTGTACCGCGTTCACCATGCTGAAGCGATTCGAGAAGAGAAGCGGGTAGAGGTAATAGAGGGAAATGAACGAACTTTCATTTCAATTCTAATGAAATTCTTCTTCTTTCCCCTCCATTATTCTGCAGTTTGCTCAGTCGCACTAAAGTCTACTAATAGACAGACCTCGCAAAGAAATTACTAACATTATTCTGCTCATCTTAGGATAGGAAGGCAGTGAGATCATATCGATCAGAAGCTGTCCATCAAATCGCAAGTTATTCGCATGCAGGACGATCGGAGAGAAGAGTCATAATGACAATCAAGTGCCAGTACCGAAAACTAACTCATACATGCTCAGCCTACAAAATCAGACGAAGAGGACACAGTAGCAACATAGTTACTCTAAAATATTGCTATACTTCCTTTCAATTTTATGAGAGCTTCTAACCTCTCAACCAATTCTAGCTCACAGCAACGTCACTCGGTCTTCGACTACCTTGTGATTAGCTAAGCGTAATCGTAAGAGTTAAGCCGAGACCCAACAGACATAGTCTGCTCTGGATTCAATTAAATGTTTTAATTTTAAGCATGCCATTTAAGGTAATTCGTGTGACTCATGGAAAACTCCGGTACATGCATTGATGCTGTGCATCATGATGATTTCCAACTGATCCAAAATTAGACTAAGCCACATTGGAATGTCCCAATACTCATTGATCTGTATTCACTCTGAACTATAAGCTTCCTGTCACCAAAATCTGAGAGAGAGAGCACAATAGAGCACGAGTTCACTGTGTCAGAGACAATCTGATCTTCTCTTAATAAAGCCCATTTTGTAACGTAACCTCCCGGACCAAATCTATCCCTAGACTTTCTCACTTCTCACTCGCACATACATTTCTACCCCGTCTATAATTCAGCATACGCTCTTACAACCAAACGTTACAGTGCAATTAATAATACAAAAAAATAGTTTATATAATTCAGCAACTCCACTTAAATAGTTTGCAGAGATTAATTACATGTCTCCGTAGGATTAAAAAAGCGAAATCTGAAATGTAGCAACTTGAAAATATGCAGATGGACATGAAGGAAGTTCAAGGACGCCTTAAGGGTAGACGAACACTACCGATCGTAGCTTTTTCAGCCGCGGTAGCTGGCTATAAAGACGACCTGAAATGAGTCATAAAAACAAGCAATTTGAAGACGTAGGTGCGTGTCGCAGTTAAGTCACCCTGAAACTCAGATCATTAGGAACGGTAAGACCTTTTGCTCGTACTTTTGAACGCTCCAGTCTCGGAAATCTACTGGTGTAGTTGCAAAGGTCAGAAAACTGAAACTAGGTCAAGAAATAAGCAGTGGGGACAGGGATGACGTCATCGAATTGCGTCGTCAACATTGGTCTGTGAGAGCCGATGACTCAACGTAAAGGGGGAGGAGTTACAGGTGACGTAAAAGCTGAGCGGGACACTCTACATGAGAATATGTCAGCGTTCACACACAGATACAAGCATGTTTTTCACAGCGCAACAACGTGGGATATTATGCGATTGATCGAAATCAACAAGTCTTTGAAGATTTAGCTGAATGCGATGCTGAAGCCATTCCGTGGATAAGTAATACATGAAAAGTTAACCGAAATCTAACATCTTTATTAAGGTTTGTTGAGAAATCGGTTTGTCCGAATTATTCAAAGCAGATGCCTCCTAAACATACACTTTCCCTTCACGAAACACTTACCCGCACTAACACGGCTCCCAAGCCGTGTTAGTCACAAAGTGAGGATAATTTGTCTACGCGAGCACGGGTAACTGCATCTAACCTATCTAAATAATTTGTACCAGGTGAACGCGCGCTCGAGGAAAGGGTCGTTAGGGTAGTCCGATTTTGATGAGAGTTGGGACTGTGATGAATTGTCATTGATAGTACCCAGGCATATCTGCTGGTCACTTCGGGTGTAATGTTTATGTTGGTGCCAAAAACGACGATACTGTAGACTGAGTCATGTTGGGGTTAGTGCGCTCATACTGTCTGTCTTAATGCGCCCACTCTGTCGTTCATTGCACGTTTGGACTTAAGTGGATGCATCCATCCACAGTAATCACCAGTTCATGTTTCCCCTTTCCTTTGCTTTCCGGTATGTCCAGTGGAATGGCCTGTCTCGCGTAATGCGCTCATATTCCGTATAAGCTTTCATTGTGCTTGCATCCACTCTGACCATCATCAGATAGTTGGAAAATGGTTGTACAACAGTTTGCAGAACGGACACTTGAACGAATAAAAACTGACCCCCACACAGTTAGCAGAAGATTGTTTACCGAAGCAGTCGACAGTTGGCCGAAACCAAATTACCCATGACAGTTGACAAAAGACTGTTGGCCGACACCGAAAAATCTCGCCATAGATTACCGAATAATCATTTATATTTATTCAGTTACAAATAGGACGTGTCAACAGATTGAATAAGTGCTCGTGAAAATTCAACATGTCAAAAATAGCCCGAATAGTTAACAACAAGAGGCATCCATGACAAAAAGTCCATACCAACTGCCTGGAAAGGCTAGTTATTCCTAGTAGTTTCATCTACTTAATGAAGAATTGACCGTTTTACGTCTTCAGCAATTTGAGTGGTAATATCTTCACATGACCTGGCTCAATGATTAACTCCTTGATTGACTATAGTTATTGATGCCATTTTTGACTTATTAACTGTACTGAGAAGTCATTTGATCTAATGGTTATTGTTAAGAATCGGGATGTAGAAGTCATAGACAAGTTTTTGGAACATTAATAATTAGATTGGGACCATCCGTAGCATGCATTCGTTCGGTAGTATGGGCTAGAGTAGGACTACGTAGGATCAGTAGAAGACGATAAAACTAGCCTTTCTTATTTTCATAGAACAATCTAGAGTTTAGCCATTAGCTATTAGGAAAATTTCTAACAGTATTGATATTTCCTTGGTTGCAATTCAATAAATATGTACGGATTATTTGGTAAACTGTTGCGATGGTTTTCTGTGTCGGCCAACAGTCTCCGGTCAACTGTCGACTGCTTCGGTAAACAGTCTTCGGCTAACTGTTTTGGGTTTAGCTGACAGCTGTTATTCGGTCAAGTGTCCGTTCTGTCAGCTGATGTATAAACGTTAGAATAGTATGGGTGCATCCACCCACAGTATGCTAATGTAATTTGCGCACGTTTCTTTGGGCTACTCATGAAATCCTTAAGTGAGCCTGTGGCTCAGTGGTTGACACGAGGGCAAATTACAAACAGATGGTTTTAGAGTTCTGTTTTGGCTAGGACATGCTTTTTATGCACCTCCCTCATAAATTCCACCATTCCCCGAGTTTCAGCCGATTCACGACAATAACTCCATTCTCCCATCGCTGCCTTGCTCCACGAAGTCGGGATACTTTATGACCAGGCTATCACAGGAATTCAAACTATTACGGGTTGGCAATAACGATCTTCAATTTAACGTGGCAAAGAACAAACGGCAATTTTCTGCTTCGCTCTACGCTACACGTTTTAGTTTTCCAACCGCCTACTAATTTAGCATCCTTATTACTATGATAATGTAAATCGCCATCAAAGGCTGACCCCACTTACTTTGACAATATCTCTCAAGGGCGCCTCAATTCTGAGGCTTTTATTGTACACATGATAGGAAAAGATACTTTTTTACTCTCTCTTTTCAGAATATTTACGATTGCTCTACCATCCCAACGTTTTGATTAGATTGATAGATGACATGATGTATTCATGCGGTACTATTGACACAGTATTTGTATACCAGCTATTGATATTCCATAAAGATTACAATAAAAAAAACCGCTCCTTCATCCTCTCAATTCCTCGAATGAACTGAATAAGCGAAAACCAAGGCGGAGAACTTCTTGGAAAATGTACCAATGTTGAGTTATGGTGACGGTGGCAGACGCTCGGGAGATCGGAGGAACAGCCGCTAAGAAAATGTAGTGACAGACTAGCGCTCCTCAGCAGTCCGACCGTAGACTGATGACTGATCGGAAGCTTCAGAAGGTTTCGCAAACCACCCACTACCGCCACTCTGCTTTCCATTTACGTTTCCACTCAATTCCTCATATAAAGATCAAGTACTATCAATCAAACGTTCCGAACACAAGCGTCACTCTATTTACAAACTCCTGTAGTCCATTATTCCATTGAAAGGCCGTGAATTAAATCCTCCACGTAAAATATTCCATCACCCCTCTCAGTCCATTTCATCCGTTCAGCAGCTGCTGACTTTGTAGTCCATTGCTACAACGATGCTTTCATAGTGCGACGTGCAATCCGTTCTTCTTGAGTGAAAGGTCTGTGGAAATCATCGAGAATCTAGCAGGAGTCGATTTTCACATTGGGGTCTCACAGTTGAGCAGATAATTAACATAAATCATCATTAGCCAACAGAGGGAAAGAACAAGCCGTGCTTTTCACTCCGAGAGGAGGACATTTATAAATTGAGGGCCACGCTGATGAGATCAATGGACATAATCCATCTCGCTGTCTCCTTAAAAGTCAAGATGATTGAAGGAAGCAAGTGTGGTAGTGACACCTTGAGGCAGCGTTTGATGAGTTACGATCCTCTACACAAAGTTTCAGGAAAAATTGCACTAGCAGACACTCTCATATTTCAATGGAACTTTATGGATTTAACCATTAGGCTATCGTGATGCTGCTGGAAAATATGATTCGTACTTGCACTCGTAAATCCATTCGTTTCGTTCTCCCTCTACGTGACGTTACAATGCCATTGGTAGACTGAATAAGAGATCTTTGTCACACTTTTCAATGTGACAAAGGAAGAGCCCGTGTCAGTCGGAGAAATGATTGGGAAAATCAAATACTTTCCCATGGTCCTCCTCCCCTTTCTCCTCTTTCGCCCATTGTTTATTCACAATGTTGCTTTGTTGAAAACTTTGACTACTGTCTCCCCTCACATCTTCGCTTCACTTACAAACAAATGGCTTCCCCAACATCAAACCTTCCTACTTTCCCTTTCCCACTCACCACCTCCACTGTCCTGGGTTTCCTTTACAAATCTGTACATCAACGCCAGTACGGATTACCATTTTTATGCTCCAACTAATTTGTGTTGCAAAATAAAGCTAAACAAATGTCTCGGCTTTGTCCTCAAGTAGAAGGGAATGGGGCACTGACGCGAATCTGAGGAGAAAGGATTGAATAAAATGATGCATTGGGTATCGCATGACTGCTTCAACGACCGCATCCTCGCTCAAACTCAAAGCAATTCCGCTTCGAAGATCTTGGAGGCCTAACCCAAAATAATTTGTCTATTTTAACTTGATTTGAAAATGACATTTTATAGTCGCCTCTCTTTACAAATTACAATCCCTTCGCTCACTTACAACTCTTTAGGTACACAAGGAGCCTTTAGTAGCCCGAGGGTACTCAAATTTTCATGCGGGAAAATAAAGGATTTCGCTAATCTCATAGCCCTCCAGCTATATCTTGTTGTCAAGCGCCGACACGTTGGCTTTACATTCATAAGTTAACCCAGTTTAGTTTTCAAAGAATAACCCGTCACTGTGCACATCTTTAATTTCGTTGTAGTGAATTAAGCAGTGAAGCTTTGTAGAATTTTAGGTAGTTTTGAATTATGTAAGAGAATGTTGATTGAATTCCCTCAGAACTTTCATCCGCCGTCTAGAAAAATTTTTGTAGGCAAGGAAATTCTGACCCTTCATTGTATGATACAAGTGGGTTGGGTGAAAAAAATTGAGCATGTAAAACTTGTTGGGAAAAAGGAAGAAATTTTCACGCTACCGTTAGCATAATAAGTGAATATAATTTTCTTCTTTTTAGAAAGTACAGACGTCGGGATTGTTAAAAACGTAATCTGGCGAGGGCCCTACAATCGAGGGGCTCAAATAATGGACGTACTAAAATACACAGAATTTTTCATGCTGTACATTAATGTACGTTGAGATGCATGCATAATACTGACATAGTAATACGTAGCATTTAGGCCGAAACACATGTGTTCAATTTGTATTCACAGTAATTTGTTAGCACTTACATAAGGTCATATATTAAAATACACAAGAGCTTGTCCTTGATTGAAAAGCAATTTATGTTTTTGTATGGGTGGCTAGAAAATTGAAATCCTCTCAATGTCGGAACCAGAGCTAATCCTAGAAGTATTGTAAGAGGAGAAGATTGTGAGAAGGCATAATGACTTCCACCTGTTGGACTCGTGTTTTCACCTCGGCAAAATTTAGTTTTTTCCTAGGATCCTCCATTGACTAAGTTAGAGAAAGACGAGAAGGTGGGAGGTGGGTTGTATTGAATCCATAATCAAGCTTAATAAGTTTGCTGGAGGGTGTCCCTCCGCTTCATCCTAGAAAAAGAATTCCGAGCTACTGCACATGTCATTTCTCTCTTTGCTCCAATTCCAATGTGGAAGCAGAGATTTTACGATATCATGCCTGACTTCCACTAAAGTAAAGAGATCTCACTACTGCAACAGTTATTACAATGCCTTATGCGATTCGGCACCAATAACCCTTCACCAGTGGCGGGCTGCAGGTAAGGTAATTTATCGTAAACGTCTGTTCGGTTTCACGTCTTGACAAAACGGTGGAAGGGCTGGCCGCATGCCCTCAGGCATTCATCTCGTTTTCTTCTGACATCAGGTTCTCCTTGCTCCAGGCTAGTATGCTTCCAAGCATCCCATGAATAAACTGCTTGTCCCTTACTTTCAACTTCTCCAAGAACCTTCGGCTCGATAGACATCTAACGAAGATGATAATAAAGACGATACTTGTAACGTTTTGGTGCTCGAGCACACGAGGCTTCATGCAGGATCAAACTCACGTACTCCAAGATAGCTAGTTCTCACGAAGCGATGTAATATTATATTAAATGAAATGAGACATGAAGTACAGTAATCGAGGATAATGAGTCGCTTTATTAATTTGAATTATAAATAGAATCTAATGACAGGAAATCACAGAGTGCATTAAGGTACGCACTACTTCCATGTACATTATGCTATTTTATGTACGGATAAATTCCGAACAATACCGATCGTAAATCTAGCCTACTGCAAATTGCCTTAAAGTAATTACCCTTTCATGTATACGCCGTGTATTTTCTAGCAAATCCACAGGAAATGTATGGCTAAAGAGGGCTGATGAAAATGTTTCGCAATCCTTCCTGTCATACGAATCACATGGAGCGGCAACCAAAGCAAAGACAGGTCCTCCAGACAGAAGTTGATGGTTATGCCATAAATTTCCCTTTATCCAGCTAGCTCTGCTGAAACTGGCTCATTATTGCTTCAGGCAATGTCAAATTTTATTACGCTGCCACCTAAAATGGCCTTACCCTCCCTGCCAATAGTAATTCAAATGAAAACTCCACGGACTTGACCATCCCGTTGCATTCTGTCAAATTCAATCTTACGATGAATGACTACTTACGTCACGCTGTGGTGCCCACTCGCAGAAGTGTAAACATGAAGGCTTTCAAGCCCCTTCACGTTCGAGGGCAGACAGAGAAAGTTTATTGGGAAAAAAAGGGCGAGTTGCTGGCGAACGAAAAGGCAAGTTTATTGTGACGGGTAAGTTGGCCGGGAAATTTAAGAATCCACTTTGACATCGTCATAACGCTCTGTGAAAAATGTTTCAGTCCTCGTGCTGAAGTTGTTGGAGGAGGCTGAGAGAAAGGAGAAAGGTAAAGCATTTCTTTTGGCTCTTTATCTCTCGCGGAGTTCATGATCCCTCTCCTCCTCCGTCGCACTTCCTTTCCACTCCGGTCGACTTTTCGGAACTATTGAAGCGTCCCTAAAATCTCCACAGGATTAAGCATCCTCCTTCCTTTCTGCCTGCTTTTTCACATCATGCAAGCGACTTCCTCCTACAATCGGATCATAACCACAATCGTAATCCAGTAAGGGAGCTCAGAGGGCTGGAAATAGCACTGATGACAGATCCGGTGGAAAGGGCGATGAATTAAAGTGCCACTGGCGTACGAGAAAGAGTGAAAGAGTACGCTGCGGCCTCCCAAAATGCAACGAACTCAACCGTGGGCAATTATATTTTCACTACTTAATCCGGAAGTTGCAGGGGGATAGAGTATGAGGTGAGGAGAATTTTCTTGTCGCAGATGAAAGAATTTGGTTCATTTTGGGTCGAACTCCATATTTGACCACGTTCACATCTGTAGACTCGCCCATTCTATACTGGAGGTGTAATGGAAGAAGACGAAGAAAGCTCTCGGTGAAAAGTTGGACAGATGAACAAAGGGAGTGTGAACCAGCAGTCACGTACAAAGAAACGTCGGATTCAACTGGACAAAAAAAAAGGACACAGTCAACATGATCCACTTCTCAATTCTTTTCTCAACGCTGCACAAGTCAACGTAGCCATCGAGATATTTAATGTAACTCTCCAAATACACGAACTGGCTTCGCCATGAGAACCAGTGTATCAAGGGATGGACGAGACAAATCCTTATCAACCCACCAAAGCGAATTCACCCCGTCAGTCGCATGTTCTATTCTTCCACTCAGTCGCACCTTGCAAGTGCTGACGAATGAAGCGAAGAAACTGCAGTGGTGTAATATAGATACACTGGTTGGTTCTCATTTCGGCTCAACGCCCAGCGGCATATTTAGTCCAGTTGTTCCCGTTTTTTTTTATTTCTTCATTTCTTTCTTCTGCTCTGGTAGCGCATGGCGTGGACTTTATGAAAAGGTTGAATGAATGTATGGGCCATGGGGATGCGATGAACCACTCAAGGCTGAGGTTACCAGCCCTTCCCTACATCCACCAATCTCACGGTCGAGTAGCGAATGAATGTTCATAGGTTTACATTAAATTCAGTTACATTGACTTTGTTTCCGTCAGGGGCAGATCTACTGCATATGTGTCTTCCTTTCCATGTGGCAGCAGGTGCAGCTACGCGACGAGCGAATCCCAGAAAAGGAATTAAGAGATGAAAAATGTCTACGACAGTAAATCTGATTTCCTTTCTTCCTTTGGCTTATTATTAGTTTAAATGGCGTGTGCGTATTATGTGCAGTGAAAGGAGAAAATATTTCTCATGGGTCCCTCACAAGCTTTTGCTCAATTGAACAGCTCTGCTCAAGTGAACAAGCCAGCACTGGTTGATATACTCTTCGGAAAAGAGGTTGGTTTGAAGGAAATACAAAAGGAAGACAGAGACAAAGGGAGAGAGGGAATCATTGAAGTTGCTCACTTCATCACATAGTTCCTTTCTTCCTTTTACTTCACACGACGCTTTTTTGTCAATCCCCTTGGAATAACTTGAAGTAAACAGCATTGCCCTTCAAATGATTTGATTCGGGAGACAATTATTATTGTAAAAGAAGAAAAGTGTGGAAGTACTGTGTCAAATTCTAATACATCTAAAATCTAGAGGACGGCGATTTGTCGTCGGCGAGCTTAACAATGATGATATAGACTGCAAAGATTGTGCAGGCAATAATTGTGGTTTTTCAGCCACAATTCGAGAGAGAATTTCCAATGAATCTTCCAAGGCCACATTCCCACTTCAAATTCAACCAAAGGCACATGTCTACATGATTCAATAGGGCAGAGAAAGCTAAAATAAGTACAATAATACATTAACTGAACTGAAGGTATCATTCCAGATATTTCTGCAGGCCAATCAGCCCTCGATTTGTTAATCGCTCGAGAGAGAGCCCAACACCTGTCAATTTTCCTCAGGCCGTCCATCCGGAAAACTCTTCGCTGCTTTGTACATGAATTGCAGATATTTCTTTGTCATTAGGTGACGGGGCAAACGAGTGTGATGGACTGGATACGAGGGAGACAGCGGAAGGAAGCTAGTGATAGCGGTGAAAGGATTTATGGAAAGATGAGCTCTCTTTTATCTACTCCACCACCACCAGTCATCGTCTTCCTCTTTTCTACGCAGTCCCCCGTCAATAGTTCCACTTTTTGACGACTGTGCACAATGCTGCTGAGAGCTGTGAAAATGAGCACCGAGCTTGTCTTAAGGCCTTTTCCATCGGCTGGAAGTGCCGAAGCCATTCATTCAATTCCCATCGGGAGAAGCTAATTGATGCGTGCATGGATAGTTGAACGTAATGAAGACGTTGTGAAGCCCCTGGATTCCCTCAGCTGACTGCGCTTCGGGCCCGACCAATGTAACCAAATTGTTCACAATACTCTCATCACTTCAACACTAAGTTTCACTTGTTTGTCACACGCACATAAATCGCTACTATTAGGGGACAGGTTGAGGGAAACTGACGAGAGAGAGAGAGAGAGAATAGCGATAAGGAGGGCAAGGAGGACTGACATGAAGTGAAAATAATGTAGCATGTGTGAAGATCAGGATGATGAGGTAGAAAGTTGGAGCGTTGTTCCCACAAGGACAGGAAAAGAATAGAGAGTAATCGATGGAGAAAATAATGTAATCAAAAAGAAACGATGAGAAAGTTGGAAGAAGAGATTATGCGATCGGGTTCTATAGACTGGAAGCCCTGTTGATAGTTCATGAGGAAAACTTCCAGGTTCACTTGAGCCAAAAGTGTGGGGAGGGAGGAATGAAAGACATGTAATTTATAGTATCTGTATTAACAGAACAGATCTAGGCTACACACACTCGCAGGAGCATGGAGGGGACACAATGTTTCCGATCCTTTGTCTACATCTCTTGCCATATTCTCTCTCTTCCTCTGGCAACTTTCTCTCAGGCCGAGTAATGAAGTGAAAGTTGGAGAAGAAAATTAATTAGAAAATTGAATGGACCATGCTTGGTGACTACTACAGAAGAACGGCTGGCTCTACGGATTATATACGGCCAAATGAGCGTGTTGGGCAAGGCTTTCTCTCTCTATATGAAGACCAATCCTGTTCTTCTTATAATCTGAGGAACAATAGACGAGCAATAATCATTTTCAAATGCTCAAACTTTTCTCAACAATTGTGCACTGCAGTGTATAGAGAAAAGGAGGGGAATGAGAGCAAAGTTTAGATACGGATTGTTTAACAGTCGCATGCTTCACTTGATTAGCTTCGAGATTGCTCTCAAATTGGAATTTCTGTGTGGCAATCATGGGTGAAAGTGAAGGGAGGAATGAGAGGATTGAAATACAAATCCCATAGAACCTCAAATGCCCACGCTGTTGTCTGTGATGTGATGAGGGCAGAGACAAGGAAGTGAGCTGAGCGGATGAGGAGGAAATAGCTCTTTAATTTCACTACTGGATGCCAATGTGTCTACATGACTTTGAGCGGAGTACAAGCTAATGCGCCAGTCAATGGCGGTGGAGGCCTCTGTGCTAGTCCCTTGAGTAATAATAGTAGCTTCACATGCGATCCCAATCACTCAATTACAATTGCCACTTTACCCGTTGAATCCCATAGGACTGTTGACTCCACACGAACTCACATTCTGAAGGTGATGGCAAAGATAGAAACAATTCAAGTGTTTGCAAGATGAATTCATTCCACAGTCGTCTTACTTCCCATTCAGTGTTCATATTGACATTGTCCATTGTACACTGAATCCCTACATACATCTCATTACAGTCCCAAATAGACCAGCGTGTGTACGCGATTGAATGGAAAACCTCCGTTGGGACAAACATAAGTGAAATTAATTGTCGTACTGAGCCCAGTTTGTTATATTCATTGATATGAACCAATAATTGAATTGTGTACGGATTGCCCTCAATTCATATGAAATTTGGCAGAGAGCTGCTACTGTTTCTGTGCTATTTCCTATCGTGACTATTCAACCATCGTGGAGCCAAGTTTCCGTCTGAATAATTCTTTAATTTTACCACTACTGCAGAGGAATAATTATCAGTGGGTTATGACGCATGGGGTAGTCGGGATTGCATTACGAGTAACAAGGTCAAAGGGAAGCGGGCTGAGAGGAGCTGGAGGAGAGTGGATGGGTGAATTAGACAGAGGATGGAATAATTTGAGTAGTCATCATCCCATGTACAGTTGAAAAGAGATGCTGGAATGAATTGGTAGGAAATGTCATCTGATAACAAGCAGTAAAAAAAGGATTTGATGAGACCCGCCTTCTCCCCACGTTTTCCCGCACTCTCTCCCAGGATGAAAAGCGAGCAAGAAATGCAAGGAGTGAGACGTTGGAAAGAATTTTATTGCTGCTAAGCTCCATAGCGGATCTTTTATGAGTTCACTTACATTCACAGAGTCACAGTGTGCAGCTGGAGAATCCCTCCCAGCGACAGCTTCTTTCTCCTGCTCATATCAAATGCAGTCCCAGTCTTGAATTTATTCTAAACTTAAATACACACACAAGCCAAGCAAAGAAACCGTCCTTTGTGCTACAGCAGCACAAAGGCCATGTGAGAGTGTAGCAGGAGAAGAAGCATCATGATGGAAACTTTAGGAGAGAGGGAAAAAAGCAAGGATTCTCTCCTCGCGGCTGTAGAAAATTAGACGCCAGAGCCATACGCACGCAGACAAGGAGGAAATTCGGGAAAATCAATTTAAATGAATCGTCAGAGCGAGGAAGAAAGTGCGCGCCTTCTGTCTCAAAGTTAGCAATGTTCGGATGGATGTGGAGAAATTAAATTAAACCACGACGATGATGGCCAAAGAAGCCACCAGGAAGATTTCCGTTACAAATGCGCACCTTTTTTCTCCCCGCCGCAACCCTCACAAATTTTTACAGTAGAGTAGACATTTTTCCCACATCATACCAAGCTCCTTGGTCAATTACAAAGAAGGGAAAGGAATCTGGAATACAATTATTTCAAGACACAGAGACACGTGAATGGCTTTGTATAAAAGCCGTGTTGATACACAAGGAAACATTGGTCTGTTGGGAGCTTGAAGAACAAAAGAATGTGAACAAGATTAGAGTTTATTCGCTTGTCCGACTCCCTTAGCTGATTTCCCTCTTAGTGACCCACTTTGAGGACGTTGCCTGAGATCCTCAGCCCAGTTCATCTTTACCACAGATTTCTCAGCACTGTTTGGCCTGGCTTGATCAAATCCGTTAAGAAACTTACACTATAAATTTCATGCATCCTTTCATCTGTGTGCTCATTTCTTTGCCTTCGTAATTGTACTAAATCTTAATAAATGACATGGCTGGAATAGTCAAGATGGTGGCATTTAGGTGAATTAACTCCAGTTGCCCTATCCTCATTTTAATGCACCTGAAAAAGCACTGCGGTAGTCTTGTAATAAGCTACGCGCTTAATTCACGTAAAGCAGTGGCCTCGCATGTGAACTGACCGATATGATGTAAGTGGAGCTTATTAAATCCACGCCATACAGTTGACCACCTCAGGCCATGGACTAACGAGGTCTAGTCTAGAGCAAAAGGCAGATTTGGAGGCAAATAACCTGGAGGATTTCGGGAAAAATCATGTCGAAGGTAAAAGCCTTGAAATTCAGCTTCCGTGCACTCGGAGCATTCACCCATTGGTCATTAATGCAAAGCTATACATGAGGTTGTTTAGCCGTGCCGAAGCAGTCGACCATAAAGGACCTGAAATTTGCTAAACGGCGACACTTGCAGTAGCTGTGCCTTCGTAAATTTCCTGCCCTCCTCCTGCACACTCAGAATAATTGAATTTACTTCTAATTTAAGTTCGACCGGGTGGTTGTGGTAGGATGAACAAGGAAATTGGCGACCATTTCAGTAGGTGCCGCGATCCAATGGTATTTATAATCCAAGAAACAGGATATAGTGGGTAGATGAGCTTGTAAAATTAGCCACGTTCATTATCTTAGAGGGTAAACGACTGAGTTTATCGCATTTCCAGCTTCTCCCCTCCATCTACGTGGGATTCTACGGTTCGGGAAGCTTTCGCCAGAGAGGAGTTGACTAGATAAAAATTCCAATGAATGAGTATTACTTTCTAGCAAATCGCACCGAGGAGCTAGACGGCTGAGTCTTTAGTCGCCAACAGGCAACTGATGGCGATGACTAACCTGTGAACTTAAAGGGCGAAGGTCATTGAATGTGTTACGACTGGAGAGTTTTTTAAAACAAAAAATCAACAAACTCAATTAGCTATCCTCTCCAAAAGCTCTACATAGTTTTCTGGTTTATTTGTGTTAAGAGCTGACGTATGTCATTACTTCTAAGTATAGTAGAAACTTTGGTAATTTATTAAGTCGTTTGAAGTGCAGGCGCGATTGGACAACACTCGTAAGAGTTAAGAGTATGATGGAACTTATTAGTACTTGGATATGTACATAACTACCTCCCTTCAAACCGCCCACAACCGCAATGTTGTCTGCATTTAGGCGATCTAAAAGCATTTGTAACGAAAATTACGGGGAAAGCTTCGTAATGGCCTTCACTTTCCTCACTATATCGTCATCTCATGAGCCTTTTCCCGCCGTCTTACTACTCATGCCACCATGCTAAGCAATATGTATTCTCACGACTGCTCTAAATTTTAATGCTCCTCTCGCATGATCTTCGAAGAAGGGGCACACTTAAGCTTGTGCTAATGCATTTCCATTTCCATGATGGCGGCGTACTCTTGGTGGCTTCAGAGGCCTGCAGCAGAGACGAGCTAATCCAAGAAATTTCTGGCCAAGGAGGGAATGAGACGAAGAATACGTGAGGAAGAGCATGTGGTTATGTATGTGAGTGAGTACATTCCATTAAGACGTGACTTGGAGTTCACTTGGAATTACTCTTGCAATGTAAACAATGGCTTGGAGAGAGGCGGGCAAAGAGGTGAAAAATGGCTCTTATGCGGTTCTTACTCTAGCCTCTGGCTACATCGTGTGCCCAATTATTATCTTCCTCCAACGAACTGCATCTCTTCTGTCCTTCCTTACTTTGAATACTAGGTTAGCTATAGAAGGTAGCGAGGGGGTAAGGATGCTGGTCCAAATGAGCCAAGTCCACATGAGGGACCACGGACTCGTGTAATCCCTCAGAGACCCTCGGAAAGTGCGAGTGATTCAAAGTTATTAATTCCAGGGGAAAATTTATGACCCCTTCTGTATGCCGCGCTGCTTTACATTGGAGGTTTACTTGACAGATTTTCACACAGTCACTCGTTGTATTCACATAGCAAATGAATGAGATCGGGAAAATACGCGCTGCAAGGCACCTTGAAAGCGAGGAAGATTCCCATTATCAATTCCATGGCTGCTGCACCGCACGTACACATTTCTTCGCTATAGGCTATGGATGAGCGGCAAATAATCGCAGACGCTATTCCCAATTTATTGGTCCACTTCCAAATGGACTATTGATCTGGAGAGAAGAATGAATGGCCGGCCATTACCTTGTAACATTTCCCCACTTACTTGGCGCATTCAAATAACAATTTAATTCTCAACAATACACATGAATTGAGAATAGAGAAAATAAAATTAACCTTCAAAAGATACTCCGAATAGCATGTTATATCATGTTTTCCTTATTGCAATTCAACTCATGTCAGGCGTAAGTAAAGATAATAATGTCCCAGCGCCTACCACTTTGTTTAATTTTGCGGCAGACACCACTGGGAGAACTGCAATTTGCTTGAAGACAGATTCAAGCAAGACGACCTGAGCTCCAGTGTGGGTAATACGTTACCGTGGCCACATATAATCATAATCATACTACTACTATTACTGTCACTACGAGGAGAGTACAAAAAAGTGAATTTTGTTCGCGATAAAGGTGAAAAAGCGATCGTTACTTGAGATTGAATCGCTTCAGATCCCAACAAGGTAAATAACGTTAGAAGATAGAAAGAAAAGGGGTACGTAGAAAAGAAGCTTCATTTATCACCACTTCCTCATAAAATTCAACAGGAGGATTTCATAGGTTAATGAAATTGCTAAATATTACCAGAACCTTATGGCCAAATAAAGAAAGACAGGTAACCTGTTCTTCTCATACCCCAGGCACTGTGCTGCACTTTCTGATTAGCTAGACATCTAGCAAGCTAGCGACCCTTTAAAAGTTATTATGAAAAGCTGGGGGATTAATGTGACGCAATCAACCGAATGGAGTGTAACAATAGCACTCACATGTCTTGCCAACACAAGATCTAAATCTAAATCCTTTATCTCCAGATATAACACTGTACTGCTATGACGGCCATAAAACCCATAGCAGGTGTAGCTCATGTGTGTGCCATAAGGCCCCCCTAATCGACCGCCGCTTTACACGTGCTCAACCCTCCGAATTAACCACCATCCGTATGCTAATCCTCTCGCATATGCACATAATGCACACATATGGCTTTGCATTCCTTTGGATAGACGAGAATGACATTCGAGCTGTCGGAGAAAACTACTGCCACAAAAGTTTCGCTGGTGTAGAGCAATGTCGGTGCCAAGGGGACGAGACAGACTGAAGAAGACAGGGAAACTGGGCCATTAGCCCCGCACAATGGAGCTGATATGGAATGGATGGGGCTTCGGGCGGAAAAGAGCACCTAACTCTTCATATTTTTGTACAAGACGGTTACACTTGCGGTGAAAATAGCGTTGTCAGTCTGACTCATACGAGTTACAAGCCTCGTTTCTCCCTCTACTTTCTATTACATATTTTTTATAGAGGCTTCAATGACACATCTGCTTTTCTCATAATTATTTTCCCTCCAAAACTACGGTACGATATGTTTGCGAGGAAGTCCGACCACGAAAAAGAATTTTTCCAACAACAGCTACAGAGAATTGCAAGGAAGAATTGATTGAAGGCTAAATTCACTTTCATCGTTTCGCTCCTTCATTTGTTTTCTTCTCTCTCTTTCTTTAATATCAAGCAACTGAGATAATTATTGGCTGCGTCATCATCAATCTGGGCAATGTGAGTGGAAAGCACACAGGAACAAAGACATACACTGTAAGTGAAATGAGAGCCCAGAAGGAATTCAATGCTAATGACGCGGGATCGCCTAACGAAATTTTTCCTGGCCAAAAAATAGGACAAAAAAGAAGAGGAGCTAATAGCATTTTAATGAATATTAATTCCACGTCAGCCTTGTCTTCTTTTAATCAAACAGTTGATAAATAATTCATTCCAACTTCCCTTCAACATTTTCCAACAGATTTTCTGCATATTTTCCAGATTTTCCGCAGTCTCTCCATGCTTTGTGTAAACTTTCTTCTCATGATGACAGTTTTCCTGGGGAGTTGAGCCGATAGCCGCGGCTTGAGATAGGAAAGGCAGTAGAGCGGTTTCATTTACTTCTGACGCAGTTTTTTGTATGCTTTAATTTTCCTTTGCTGCGTTATTTTTGTGCGAGGCGGAAAGATGAATCCGGCCTCTTGTTTCCGGAGTCATGTGAGAGAGGCGGAGGGAAGAGAGAGATGGGCTCGTTATTTAAGGGGAACAGGATCAGTTGTTGTAATTGGACGTGGGAGAGGATATGAGGGAAAGGACGAGCGAGACAGATACCACAAGAGAGGATAATTAGTTCCCTTTGAGAGTTCCACGTGAGAGAAGTGCAATAAGGGAAAGACTTGCGCTAACTGCTTCGCCACCAACCAGCCCTCTGTTTCATTCCTGTTATATATTAACGACCCTAAATTGGCTTCTCAGTTGGCTCAAGTGAGTGGACAAGAGGAAGACTAAGAGAAGTAGCTGGCGGACTAATTACATCTCACAACAGACATACACTCCTCTCAACAGCTCATCCATGGATCAATGAGCTGGATATGTTCGGGATCATCCAAAGCACTTCATTAGCGCTCAGTCTGTGCCTCAAACAAACCTGCCGTCTCAGCCTTGTATTTACATTACTGAAGGAAGTAAGATTCAATCCAGAAATATCACGGTTAGCTCTGAATAATTCTGTCGTCAAATATTTGCACTCAAACCCTCTGTCAGTTTGTTCAAAGTAGTCCTAAATGTGGTCATTTATAAATTAGACAAATCTGAGGAAAGGATGAATATTCAGAGGACGAAATTCATCATCTTTCTCAATTCTCAAGCATTGTGACTCATCGAAAGCTACATGATTTACTCCGATGCGCACGTATATTCTCCGTCTATTGAGATAGAAGAGGTGTAAAAGCGGTTGATGAAAACTACTTGAGAATGTCTTGAAGCTTGAGCCAAGAGACTGACGTGTTGTACGATTCCAACTTCGGGAGGAAATCTGAGCTTGCACAATGTTCTATGATCCACAGGTGAGATTTATTTCCCAGCCGCATATACAATATGAATGCAAACTGCCGGTCGTAAGCTGAAACTTGCAGAAACATCGCCGTAGTGGCTTCGCATGACAGCAGGATACAAGTTTTAAACAGAGAGAAGCTAACTCATCGCTTAGCGAGTTGTCGAAATAAATTCGTCTTTATTCGTTCTTTCCCTTTTCTCTCGCGTCAACTTGCTCAAAACACAACGTATGACAAGTTTTATTAAGCTTGTTAAAGCTACACAGACATGCAACATGCCTACAACAGGTCTCCCACCGCCAACTTCTTCATGTCTTTTCACCTCACTGCAGGGAGGAAGGAATCTGTGAGCTGAGCCGTATGTGCTGAAGGAAGTCGAGGCCTAATTTACACAAACCGGGGTGATGATGATGACATCATAGGAGATGAAAATCTGGAGGACTCCATTCAGGAGTTTTCACTTGGAGTAATAATAACAGGCCGTCGCTGTAGTATATAGATGTAAATAGACCTGTTCTCTTTCTGAAACGGCATGTCTGGTAGTCGGCTTTGATCCTTCTGGCCGTCGTGCAAATAGTCCACAGGGGCTATTCAGTAGCACTTCATTTTGCTAGTCCTTTTGATCGACTGAGCAGTAGCAACGTGTATGTAATCCTAGCAAAGTTCCTCCTTGAGCGGGTAGTACAGTCGCACAGTCTTTCATTTGTATTCCCTTTCAGTTACCCTACTCCTTTGAACTGGCTCCATGAACCACCTCGGGATCTTATCCGGACTTACTGCATAGACTAGCACACACATGAGCACTACTGCAGCCTACTATGAAATGCACCGTGCCATAGAAGAAATCATCCCTGCTACGTTCAACAAATTACTTCAACATGAATTTCAAAATGGATATGAATGAAAAACATACTATTCGGATATTGAATTGAGATTCGATATTGAATACGGCCCCATCATATTATTATTGTCCACCTTATCGCGGCTCCTATTATTCCAGCCTCTACACCTTGGAAGCATTTAGAGGACATTATGTGGGAAGTTAACGTTGGGGAAATGGTTGGTATTTTTTAGTAACTTGCAACATAACCACTTTACACCCAAACACAGCTTTCGTCCAAAGTTATCATCGTGTTCACGTGCTGCAGCACACTTAGACCCGGGTTAGTTTATCCTAAGAGAGTCGTAGTTGAGGTTGTTTGTGCCGTTGCCGTTTAGAGTTGGCGAGGCGAGGATGCAGGAGGGAAATAATGGTTATCAAAGTCTTCGCACATGTCGTGTGGAGATACAAGGGAATGACCATGAGGACGAATGAACAGAGGGAACGAGAGAGTGAGAAAGAAATGGGAAGGAAATGGAGCTTGGAAACACTGCTAAAGACGCTCATTTCGCTCCGTACATTTTATTTATTACTCCTTAAAAATGACTGTACATGGAGGCTATGGGGGATAAAGATCCCATGTATCCTCATGTCTATATGAGCCTACGCGAGCACACAACTTTCACTCGGAGGGACGGCGAAGAAAGAGCTGCGGCAGATTCCCAAGTCGCCATTTTGACTTCCTTTTCTTCGTTCTTTTTTTTCTTATCCAGCGGCAGTTCTCTTCTCCAACAAATCCTACAGAATACTTTCCTTCGCATTGAGCACATTTCTTACTTATGATCACGTGCTATTGTCCCATTGCTGACCACAAGTCCTCTTATGTCTCCTTCTTCTGTCCAACAGAGATACAAGGAAGTTGATTTTCGAAGTAACTATATTTTACCAACGGCATCAACAACAACAATAAAACCACAGAGATCACGAAAGCCCGGCACAAATGTACCCTTCGTATTAGAATTTCCTCACTCCTTTTTAAACTCGCAAACCTGTTTCTCCTCCCTTACAGTAGCGATTGGAATTATCTTCCTCATCGACCCTTCCTGTCCTGTCTAACGCCCAACCTTCTCATCACTGCAACTCTCAGTATCTATTTCCCCACGATCCTTAGCCAGCATCATCCGGCACTCAAGTTGGCTATCGTAATAGAAGCAAAAAAGTTGCTTCAAAGATAACATTTAATTTGTACTGTGAACTAGCCTGTGAAACTTGCTTCCGATACCACGATGTCAGCCTATTTCACAGGAGTATGTAAAGGCTAGCGACGAGGATCGGTCATCATCTCTGTGCACAGACAGCTCTTCTGTTTTGTGGCATTGATAACTTTGCTAAAGAGATTGGCGCAGTCTCATTTGAATCCTTGAGCAGGTAATTTGGCCAATGAACAAACTCAAGGATCAAAGGAAGTTAGAAGGAAAAATGACAGTTTTATTTGCCAGCGACTGCTATATTATCTTTCTCTCGTATTATCCCCTGAGTAAATCCCATTCTCTCGTCTATAGTCTGTAGTAAATCCACAAGAGAGGGAAAAATCCTTCCTGTGAAATCCTTCTCCTTTTTTCAGACCACATAGCAACTTCCCTTTGATATCTCCACGGCGGAGCAGACAGGAAGACGGTGCTAGGAATGGATCCCCCTTCGCTGAATTCATCAATGGTACACGTTCGTGCTATCTTTCCCCTCGCAAAACAAAGGGAATTGATAGTCTTTTAAAAAAAATCTTCGCTTTCTCTCTGTCCTCCTTTCCAAGTGGCTTTAATGAGACTGAAAGGAAACAGAGCTTGTTCATCTTTGCTGTGTGTTCAGTGTGGTATAACAAGGAGAATTTCTCTAATGGATTTTCGACATGACCTCCGCTGGCCTCTGTGACATGTGCAGCAAATCAAGAGAAGATTCAGTATGTCTTCCTCTTCCCTTTCAACACGTAGTGAAAACATTCACCACTGGCAGCAAGGCTGGTGGTGCTCGAAGTTTTTCCAACGTCCAAATTGACGCGAGCCTTTCTTCACCTAAATGGTTTAACTTCCTCGCCCCTCTCCCTTTGTACAGAGGAAGCACCCGCCAAGACTTCCTCATGCCCCTAAAGATCCTCATTACTTGGAAAAATTACATTTTTTGTTTTAATTTTAAGTTGTTGTTTTGACAAATTTTGAGGTGGCTATCAAGAAGATCTAAGATTTAAAGCTCTCACTTTAAAACACTCGCAATCTCATTAAAAGCAAGTATCCTGCACTGTTAGACGAAATGAGGACTTAATTCAATTCCAGCTCTCATTTCCCCTCTTCGAAGCTTTTAGTGACGGAAGGACCCGCAGGTTTCTGAGTTACCCACACCGTGATTTCGTTGTCGGTTTAAGCAGCAGAAATGAGCGCATTATTTATAAGAGAGTTGATAGGACGTTGCGCACATAATTATGAGGGTGAAACCAGGAGAAAAATGAGATAGAAGTAATAATGAGAACAAGGGTAGACTTGGCCTCTTCTTATAAAGACGAAGAAAAGCAAGTTTGAAGAAGAGAAGAGAAGTGTGTGTTTCTTGTCAGATTATTTTGCTATCAGTTGGCGAAGAGTAAAGATACAGGAAGATCATGTTTACGATGAAGAAGGCTTATCAAATCTCTCTCTCCTTGGGAGATCACGTAGTAAGGAGACCATGGAGTTCATCTCAATTCCTTCCGCCCTAATTCCTTCGCATATCTTCCCAATCTTTCAGCTGAATGAAATGGATAATCGAAATGTCAACAAAAATGTGAAAAATGAAAGATGGTCAAAATGAATGGAATGAAAGGTAAAAGAGAGAGAGAGTAGATAGACAGAGCGAGAAGATTCCAAGAAGTTTGGATAACTAAGCAAGTTGGAAAAGTTTCAGTGCGTGTGTGTGTGTAAATGTTATACACTCATCAATTTCTATAGCAACTTGGAATGCACACCTGGAGAAATAGATGAGACAGTAAGACGAAGATCTACGAGGGCGGAGAACTGCTCATCATTTCTTCAATCAACCAACTGACTCTGGCATGAGCATTACAAAGGCAACATAAACGAGCAGTAATGAATGGTTCGTTTGGTTGGATTTGGACGAGCAAGGTCTCTACGTCCTCCACGGTCTGCTACACCGTAATGCCCAAAGTCTCGAATAGGCCTTCCGTCTGTATCTTTCTGAGACCAACTGGAAAATGGAACATTTTGCTTGAGAAAACACGACATAGATCACATGTAAACAGATGCTTCCAGATGGACTCAAGCTTTTAAGGGAAAAAATTTCGGTGGACAAAGGATGCAGGAGAGGGAAGGGGAGGAGGCGAAGAAGGATGATGAAGCTATAAACTGTCATGGGAAGGGCATTGAAATTCATCTCGGGACTACGATCACTTACTTCTTACCCACCGCACATTCTCCCAACTTTTCCCTCTGTTTCCAGTCAATAGAGAGAATATTTACGCGGCTTTCAAATCAATAATACATTTTTCTTAACACGCCACACACCAAAGAACATTGTTAAGGAGCCCCTTGTCTACGTTACAGTTTGCAAAAGGGACGATATCTTTTCCTCAACTTAGCAAAATCCTTCACATATATCATTGGATACGGTTCGATGTTACATGAGATTACTTTCACCTTCCGTGCGAGTAACTTTGAACAAGATAATCTTCATGGCCATATTGATTTGAAGGACGTGTGCATGTGGGAGAGATGACGGATGTTCAATTCAAACATGTTTCTCTGTCTGAATTCCAACGACCGCATTTCTCTTCTTCTCCCTTGGTCTCTTTCATTAAAGCCCTCCATGAATTTTTAACCATTTCTCTCTCTCAGTATGCACTACCTTCCTAAGAATTTTCGACGTGTGCATTTGAATTTTTTTTTATTTCTTCCTTCTCGTTTTTCCTCTTGCTGTGATCTCCAAGTGTGCAAAAGAAATGAATTCTTGAGCAGGAGATGAGTATCAGAGTTGTATATCACCGTGAGTGACTGTGAACCATAGTGAACGTGAACTGAGAAGTTAATTAACTTCCTGTCTGTTTCAATTATCCCGTGAACACACTCAAAATTCACTCCCATGTTCACTTCGTCATCTTCTTAATGACTGGAGCCAGGAGAACGCCTTCCGCAGCCTTCCTCCTTACTTTGCCAGCCACTCTATCAACTTAATCAGATTTAAAAATGATAATCAACTTGTCTTCATCCTTCTGTCCCTCTCCTTTCCACACCATCTACTTGACTTGACACCTATCTGGATCAACACGTCCGTAGCTGTTGGATTTTCAGGTTAGCTCTGCCGCGTGTTTTGCTATCACGAAAGTTATTTGTGCTCCATTTAAAATATACACATAACTTTCGACGTTCTCGAGTTGAATCTCCTTACATCTGGAGTGACAATGGGAGTATCAAGCTTTCATTCTCTATTTCCTTCTCTGCTCTGTAATCTCTTATTGATACATACAGTCGACGGCTTCAGATGTATTCTTGAGTACAACGTTCATTCCTCGAGGTCGATTGAGAGGGGATTTGGAAAACAGGGGAAGGGATTTCTCCATTCATCATGACTTTTCCTATTCATTGTCTAATGCCAGTGGCTTTTGCAAAATTCTGCGTTATTGTTCAAATGTGTTATAGCGCCCTGTGAGCTTATAAAATGAAAGATTGAAAGCGGTTTTCTCCAGAGAGAAAGGAAGAAAGATAATTTTTACTGCTTGACTGAGCACTTTAGAGGCCTGGGATGTGAAAGGAGGGAAGGCAGGAGGGGATTGTAAGCGGCGAGAACAGTAGGAGATGTGACAAGAGAGGAGACAAGAGGAATTTTAAGAGGATGTCTTTGCGGTGGGAATAAGGGATTCTTAATAATAATAATTATAAGGGTTATTATTATTGTTGCTGCTGCTGTGGTGCAATATTCCTCAAGTTATCAACAAACTCGTCAACACCTCTCACACAATTCGCACCAACAAAACCACTCATGACTGCCTGAGGAGGGTTCTTGGAAGACTGAATGTAGATGAAAGCTCTGAGATTCTTTCTCACACACTGCTCTACAAATGAGTATGTTAATTTCTTAACAAACTTGTTCAACTCTCAAGTCTCTTTTCTATAAGAACAAATTACCTCCCGTTCTTCGTCTTTCGTCCCTTTCACTGTCTTCATGGCGACGTCCTCTAATTTTGTCCAACTCCCACGAAACTATTTTGCTTTCCTGCTACATAGCCCGCACGCATGATTCATGGTGGGGTACACATGTGGACTATAATATCACTAACAATACGAAACATTCAAATGCCAACGATGTTACATGGTTTTATGGGCATTGCGTGATTTCACGTGTAGCGCGTTTAATTTAGTGTCCAACTGTAGGAAAAATGACACCGATGGGCATTACATCACGCAGTTAAGAAGTAAACGTGTTGTAAAATTAAAGCGAAACAAATACAAATATTTGCTCTCGAACTATTTTTCTCCACTGTGATTTCAAGTGGGATGGGACTGTACCAGTGGAAAAGAGGGAGAGAGAAAATCATGGATGAGGGCGAGACTCTTGAAGAATTGGAGCAAGTAAGAGAGAGAGAGAATAATAATTGCATTAGCAGTAGCGAAATTAGCAGAGACTGTATGTGTGTACGAGAATGTGTCCGTTGGCCATGAACGGAGACCATGGAGAGGAAAGTAACTCTACTACTCTACGGTTTGTTTGCACTTCACGCTCCTTTGAATGTTTGACGGAATCCCAATTATTTGCAGATATGCCGAAGAGGGAATCAGGAGAGAAAGTTTCCCCAGAGAACGAGAAGAAAATTCTATTAAGATGATGGAAATTCCTGAAAACAAAATGAGTTACCCGATAGAGAGAGAGAGAGGTGGAAGTTGAAGAGGAGGATCAAGTCTCGCTGCACTCGTTACCTCACCTACAGACGACACAGTGCAATATTATTGACGGCACAGATCCTTATCATCACCATCCACCGTATATTTCAGCAGCCTCAAGGTTTCCCAGCCGTGAAAAAACCCATTTGCACTAGAAAAAAATGATACGGGAGAGAAAGGAGCATTTCACGGGATTTTAAGCCTCCCGTCCCTTGCAAGTTACTCAAAATGACAAGAGAAGTTTTTAATTGTGGCAAGTGAGGAAACAGAAGAAGGAGCCTGATAAAACTTGTAAGGATAATTTTGCTTTATTGCCTCGTACTTTGAAAAGGAGCGGTGGAACGCAGTGTGCCTCCTTGGTTTTGCTAACTTATTGCTTTGTGGGAGCTGGAAGTGTCGGGGTTGGAGGTTAAGACAATTATTCAAGACCTCACACCCCGGCTTAATCTCTCGACTGCACGGAGTTCGAGACGATAGGAGGGAAATTCCATTAAATGTTCCCAAGTTTCAGGAGGAGATGTGCCTGCAAATGTTTATTAAATCTTAATTTGTCCACCGTTGAAACAGCGTCACAGCTGTTGCTGTGCTCCAGGAGCAAATTCAACCAGCAGAACTTCTCATGAACGAACTCACTTGTTTCATCTAATAAATGACCAGTGTCTCCCGTCCCTTTTACCGCTAATACAAACGGAAATTTCTCTGTATGTACCCTTTGTCAAGGAATCTGTGGACCTGTGAGTGAGTGAGCTGGAGTAAATGTTACTTTAATAATGATTTAAGGATAAGATACGGAGATTTCACACTGATTCACGAGAGCACAAGCGTCGGCCTCTTAATCGAGAGCAACGACGACAGGAACGCCGGAAATATATTAGAAACTCCGCATGAAGCGTAATTAAAAACCTCCTGTTCTCCCTTGGGTAGTTGTCTATGTGTATCTTGTCTCAGTGGATGTAACGTGTCTCCTGTCCTCCACTCCGCTCCTGTAAACTCTTCCACTGCGACAGGGCAATTTGCAAAGTTTATAGGAAAACTGAGCCAGCTGGTCGTCGTCACAGTCAGACGTCCTTCGTCCTTCCACATGCCATCAGCAGACAGGAGAAGAAGAATAAGGAGGGAGCAAAAGGCCGGAGGAGATGACGACTGAGATAGGAAGAGAAGAATAAAGAAAGGACGGGGAAATGAAACAATCCGTCTCTATCTCGTTCGCCACCACCGCTACACCGCATGAGACTGTGAGAAAAAGTACATCGAGTTTCCGCCTGTGCCGTCCAATTATTCATAGACATCCAAATATGATCCACACATGCGGAAAGATGACGATGAAAAATGCTCCGGCAGTCTTGTTATTCTAGTACGCAATGGAATTAATCCCTCTTGAAGCCTCCCAATGTCATACGCACACATACGTCTGTATCTCCGCTCTTTAGCATGCATGAAAGCTTGTCTATTATAAGTAAGCACACTATCTCCCTCCGGTGTGAAAGAGTAAGAGAGACAAATAATTCTAACGTGTCTGGCTGCATGTCAGACTACATGAGTAGAATGAGAACGAAGAGTATTATCTGTCAAAGCTTTGCCAACTTCAAATAATTCATTAGGAGAACGTGAGACACTTTTACCACACACTTTTGTGAGAACCATCATGATGATGTAGCGAGATGTACAATTATTACCACACATGCAGCCGTCAGGCTTTATCTTGCTTTCCACTCTTGTACATTGTTGGGCCAATTACTTTTGCATGAGTTTATTTGCTCAAGTCTGTTGAATGAAATAAATGCGTGTGAGTAAGCAGAGAGGGCCAGCATTGTCCTTTGCTTATACCAATTGGAACCCATGAATCTCATACGTGATCAAGCTCCTGCTTTCACCTCCTACTATCCCTTTGCCAAAAGCATGTTAACAAAAGCCAACTGAACAATGCGTCGATGTGTGGCTTTGCTTGTAATGCTGGCTGCATCTGTTTGTGTCCCACTTGACTAGCGAGCCTTTCTCCACTCATATACTATCTCTTCTCTAATTTTACACATTCACGTTCATTTTAATAGAAAGCATGTAAATAGGCAAAGTGCTACCACACAGGCAGTTCTTGCCCTCACATCTCCCCACCTTCTCTTTTGCACAGGTGTTTATATGGCAGAGCTATTCCACTCGTTTTGCATTTCACAAGTCCAAATAATTCAGGAAAGTGTGAAAAGGATAGCATGATTTCCCATTCCAAAACACGCACGAAGTGCCATAAATTTCCCCTCAATTCACCTCAAGGTGTGCTTCCTGCAGAAATTGTATGCTTAGAGAAACATCAATGACGATAATAGTCTGTAAAAGGCCTTTAGCAGAGTCATCTAATGCACCCGGCCTACTTTTTCACACCTTGAAATGAGTCGATTTAATTGAGAGGTATTGAGAAAGAGGAATTGACAGAGGACGTCATGGAAGCTGCGAAAAGTCTTCCGCCATCCAATTGCATTGCAGGGATAGGGAACGTGCAGAGTATTCGTTATGAAATATGTATTCCGATGCCTCAAGGGAAATTTGGGGGTAGATTGTGTAGCAGCTGCCAAATCCTATTTGTCTGTGTCTATTTCATGAGCAAGGGAAAAGAATTAATCTGAATTCACAATGCATTCAAGAGTGTCTTTTGACATGTGTCATGTGGGGTGGATATGTCGCGGATAGGCCAGAGTACAGAGCAGGGTGTGTATATAGGCTTATAATTATAACTCACCTTTTGGACTGGGACTGATCGTAATGGTAATCATTTCCACTTGAAGACTGTAGCGCTCGAGGAATTTATATTTGGCCTTATTACTGAAGTAAGACTGGGCGGTTCGTACAGCTCGGATGTATTCCCTTTGAAAGAACATTGAGTGAGGGAGGATGAGTCCGACGGTGAGGTTCGTCTTGTCTTCTTCTCGAAACGAACCCCCTCCAGATGCACTGGCTTCCGGCGGAGAGGTCGTTCGAAGTTGATCACTACCACTGGCACTACCACTACCACCACCACCACCACGATCATATTTCCCCCCAACACTGCTCACATTCTTCGGTCCGCCGATCTGAATCCCTGAAGTTCGGCCCGAGCTTGAGTTTCGTCCGAAGGGCACTCGAACTCCGGACCCAGTCCTTTGTGCCTCGGCTCCATTTTTATGAAACCCCGTCCCAAGCGTCACTAAAACTATAAATAGGCTCACTTTCCACCAACAAAACGGCTTCCCCATCGACATGGTTACTGTTTTTAGGTCGCAGCTCCACCCGGAATCAGTCAAGAATTTACTCATTCTAGTATACTGAAGCACACATTACTGTCTAGGTATTGCACAACAATGCGCCAGAAATAAGTTGTGCTTAATAACATATGGATATAATAATCATACTTGACAAGATGCGTTGAAGGGGAATCAGTAGAGTAAAGGACCGGAGGCGATCTATTTTCTCTTGCTTATAACTTTGCTACATTCTGGAAAAACGAGCCAACAAGAATTCAATTGTAAGCTGAAATGAGCCTGAACACCCCTAGAATGCTGCAGAGGCTCTATCAAGCGTGAAAATATACTGCTGAGGAACTTAATGGAAAATTCCCCTGGAATTCACTCATAACCCCCGTCTGGAAGAAAGCCGTCTATGGTCGCATATGTGGTAAGTTGAATGTGTTAGGGTTTGATGTGATGAAGAAGGCGGCAGGAGCAGCAGCTGTGTGGCACGAGAGAATGCTTGCTAAAGTGCTGGGAAATGAAGCAGCAGCAACCGGCTTAATTGGTTCATCAACATGATGAGCTTTCAACAGGTAAATTATGTCGTTTACCTTGCCATCAGTACCTTTGCATTTATAACACTCGGAACAACAAAACCTGCCACTCACATTTCCCTCGGCACTGTCCAACTTTGCCGGAGAAAATAGCAGTTGCCATATATTGTATTATAGTGCACAATGTGCCAGCGCAGTAACTGATAGTTGGAAATTATGACGCCGCTGCGCTGGCCGTTGAGGCACGCAAAATTACTGTGAACATTGCGTGGGGAACTAGGTCATAAATCGAAGAAAAGTTGAGACACTTTGGCCACGATACAGAGGCCTTATCAGACTTGACCGGAGGCTCGAAAAAATGGGGGCAGTACGATGATATTGCGACGAGTTACTTCCCACTTGCCTTTCTTTCTAACAAGCGAGTGTAGCCCGAGTATTTAAGAAGTACACGTAAGTCCTGTTCCGAAATATCTGATGCCCGTAGGTGATGATTAATGGCAGAGGCTAGTCAGGATAAGTGTAAGCATATAAAGAAGATATTTATGATTCCTACACCCCCTTCCAACTTGTCTTCTTCCCACATTTAACCAGGGCAATGATAAGGGAGAGCTTGATAATATTTCCAACGTTCCCAACGTCTTTGTAGGTCACAGACACGGATGGGTACATTCAGTTGAGTTGAGATTTTCTGGAGGCCAACATGCTTCTTCAAGGCTTCCCATTCACCGACCAACCACCACCTCGACTTTCTCCTTCTTCTCCTCCGTCCACTTCAAATCAACTTCCGCAAGTTCAATCTATTCAAGTCCATTTAGAAACGAGTGGAAGTATGTTTACTCTGCTCGCTATCCATTCAAAGTACTAAGGTATCCTTTAGGACAGGCAATGGATGGAGAAAAAACTGGGGTGGGGTTTATGGTAGTGAAAAATAAGAAGAAACTAACAGAGAAGGAGGGCATGGATACGGTTAAAAATCTCCTCCCTTCCTCTCCTCGCCTTCCTTTTCGCCGTTGTCGTCGTCGTCTTCAAATAATCTTTGTGTATGGGGACGAATAATTGGAATCATAACAATGACAAGAATATCCGCACTTGTTTATTTTCCACACAAATTCACTCACACATACACTTCACCGGGGGAATCCATAGGCAAGGGCGTGTACTATACTTTTCTTGATTTAAGAGTAGGATGATTATGATCCTACTGAAGTCTTTTTCGCCTTATTTTTCGGCAAAACTTGAAGAATTCCTGTTTCTACACCAACGCATGGCATGGGCGGAAAAGTAAGAGGGAAAGAGAAAGAGAGAGAGAGAGAGAGACAAAGAAATAAGATGTAGAGACAGAGAGATAGAAAGAGAGGACTTCAAGGAGGAAGAGCAGAGCGAGGGACCTTTCCTAGGAAAAGTCTCGCGATTGACTCCCAAACCTCCCGACATCACCGGAGCAGTTAGCTTCGGCATCTCTCCACATGGGCCGCGAGGAGGATGAGAACGCAGCAGCAACATCCACCCGGTGGTATGTATGTCGGGAAAAGAAAGATTTGCTCAAACTGCCATTGCTCAGCTCCAGTTGAGGCCGAGGAGAGAGGAGAAGCTATGCAGGGTTGTCGGCAAAAGCGGTTTGAAAAGGGGGAGTAATCTAGTCACTGTGATATTGTCATCAACATCCTCTCTTTCCCTCGCTCTCACTCCAATCAAAACCTCTATTCAAATCCAATGGCCACAAATATTCCAACGCAGTGACAAGGTGATTTAGTCGAAAATAAATGCGCTCTCATATGAAAAGAATTAATTGGACAAAGTGTTAGATGAACGGGGGAAAGAGCCAGAGTCTATTGTTCTCGCAATCCTTTTCATAGCATCCGTCAACATGGAGAAATTATGGTGGATCTAATAAACATTTCTCAATTGTCACTCTTTAAATCCCAGAGGCAAGTGGAATACTTCCCTTTCTACATTCAATGAAAACTATACGGATACATGTGCATAATGTATTGGCCAAAGTGTCATCTTCCAATTTCCGTCCTCTTTAAATTCCCAGTCTTCTCATGAACTGCATTAACTTCACCATCTAAAAACATCCACGCAGACACATCCTCTCAGCCCAAACTTTTCCATATGCGGGAAAATCAAGTGTTGTTTCGAAAAGTTTCCAGAGTTTTGTCACCTCATTCTGGCCACAAGAACAGAATACTGTGGAATGGGTGATGGTGGTAATTTATTTGAGACTTTCGCTCCACTGCCTTTAGGCTCCAGGAAACTGGAAGCCAAGATTAATGGATGAGCAATGGAAAGTGGAATAAGAATCAAGAAGTGGAAGTAGTTTCCGCCTCGACTTCCATACCACCAAAGTCATCGGAGAAAGAGCTCCTGATGTCCTTTGTATAGGATTTGGTCTTGTCCCTCTGACACCATCCACTTCTCGCTCCCCACCATGAAATTTTCCTCATCTTCCAAATTACTCACAAGCTGCTATCCTAATATACGCTGGACCAAATCGTTTGTGTACCGAAGGCCGCTATTCATTCTCTGATGAAATTTGCTACAGGCAAGCCCGTCCACAGAGAGCTTATTGGAACTGTCCCCCATCCAGTTGCTACTAATTATTCTTAGGAGCTTCTCGCCCTTCATAATCTCCATTCGACATACGGCGTAGACATCCAGCATATGCAAAACTCCATTCCATGCTCCTTCATTTTTAGTTTTGTTTGGGAGCACACAGGTAAGAAAGCAAGATGCTTACGCTAGACTCATGCCCACAGGTATGCGTAGACGCAGTACAGATTAGACGAAAGCTTGAGCAAGCATCCACCTTTGTGACATAGCGGATCCGATGGAGTTGGCTTTTAATCTACGGACCACATCCTCCATCTTTCTCAGACTTACTTGTCCTCACCCTCAGTTTATCCTCAGAAACGAGGAAAGGGCGCCCGCCTGAGTCCAACTCAAATGAATACCCTCTCATCTGAATTTTCTCTTCTCTTTGTTCCCACAGGCAAAGGAATATGAGCTGGCGAGATCCCAGAGAGAGAGAGAGAGAGCTGCTGCTTCTTCCTGTCTCCTTCCACCTTATCCAACCAAAGATTGTATCTCCTATCCACCTCCGCAGTCTATGCATACACAGAGTTTGACACAACGTGAAAGATGAAGGTGTTGTTGCCGTAGGGTGATGTGATCAGTTTTCTGCTCCCGCCTTCATCCGCCCTCGTCTTCTTTCCAGTGTCCAGCAAACCTATTCATCATTTACAAATGTATTGACAACTGAATAGAATGTATGAGTGGATTGTCCTTCAGCAAGTGAGACTAAGAACGAAGGAAAGTGCTGTGATATCCTATATGCTACAATTTATTCATGGAACATGAGAGTTTGGAGGAATTGGGGCGTCATAACAAGAGGTCCGTTTTCCATGTGGGGTAGCAATACATTGCAAATGGAGTGGTCAAATTGAAGTGAAATACTATGCCCTAGAGATTCGAATAATGAACAAATCACTGGACTCCAGCGCTTTTTTATAACTCCATCGGAGCTACATGGGTCTGCAATAATTCTGAGTCCAATTTCATAGTTGCAGCGTTGGTGTAAAATATGCGATAATTTTTGTAACATTGGTATATACAGCATGTTAATTCTAACAGAAGCTTAATTTAACTGGAAAACATTTGCGTAATTCCAACACGCCACTCCACTATGCTTACTCCGAACATGAGAGTGGCTGCTGTAAAAATTTAGAATAACTTCATACTATGCCTGGTCCACATTGGCCAAGTGTTATTGTAGACTCATCTTACACGCAGCGGTGGAGCCCGGGAGTGCCTTTTCACTGCCATGGGTTATGATACTTTATTCGACTCCGTCCCGTGGAGCGGTCTCCGCGGATTTTCAAGCGCAGTTTGTAATATAAAGCCGATGTGTACTAACGCTAGGAGAGGGATTCGACCGATTCTTATCGTGGCAGACCCATTACCCAGCTCCAGTTTGGAGCAAGATCGTCGTCGGTCATGACGTCAGACTAGCTACTCTCTCTCTCGCTCTCTCTCTACCGGCACTCACATCATCTCTCTCTCTCTCAAACGGGACAAATGGGCCGACTGCTGGTGATGCTTCTGTCACTGCATATTTACAGCCAAGCTATACGCTCCCAGCTGGTTGCGTGAAATAAAGGAGGAGAGGAAGCATGGCTGTAACAGGAGATAAGAAGCAAGCGGGAATGATGATGTGAAAATGTAGGGAATTCTAAAGGAGGTCTGAATTTTTCCAACAACCGTTCACGTCCTCTTCAATTTCACTTGGTCATATTTTCCATTGCATATGATATCGTCGGAAAAGACACCAGCCGGGATAGCTCCCTTTGGGGTCCCGCTTCCGATCATGCTGGCGGATTTCATTTGCAAATACTCTTCCTCTCGGTCCTCCTCCCATGAGTAAGGATCTGTCTCTCAACCTTCCACTCTTCCTTCATTCACGAAAGCCCTTGTCTTGCTGAGCAATGGAACCTCGAGACTTGTTGTCAAACCCTTCTCCCCTTTTTTATCATAGAAGGCTGGGAGAAAATTAGAGTGAATTTCCAGTGACAAATTTTAAAAGGGAATGAGATAATGCGAAGCGGATGGTATATATCTATGAGTGGAGATATGTCGGAAACTTTGTGTGACGGCCGGATGGAGTTCTCTGATGTGAGTTCAAGCCTTCCGAGGATCAGCTCAGGCGTTCATATTGTGCAGGTAATGGAAATAGACGGTAGGAAATTGTAATTAACTTCGAGGCTAAGGAAAGTTGGAGGAAGAGTAAGGTTTGTGAGGAGCATATTCATGTGGCGTGTAAAACAAGTTTAGAAACTGTATGAGTTGTCAGTGAAATTAAACAATGGAGAAAGAGACGTGAAGAGGAGGTATTGCACAGGCCAGAACTACTCATGCGGACAAGAGTAATACCGGTAACTTGTTCCTCCTCTTCAACAGTACCAGTCTGACATATTAGACTGAAACGTGAAATTTAGTGAAGAGGACAACGTCAGTTTCCACAAATACTATTCTCTATCCCCCAGAGGTGTACTGACACATAAGAGAAAGAAGAAGGTCATGTCTCTCCCATAAAGCTTCCAAGTCATAAAACATGTTCCCCATGTACACACGCACGCACATACTCACACATGGAAAGGAATGCAATAATGCCTACAGCTGCGAAAGTTGTATAAGGTATTGCCAAACAAGCCGTCACATTTGTTTAGTGCGACTCATCGGACCTCATATACCTTATGTAGAACTTGGTACAAATCAGGGTGAAAGTACAGAGAAAAGTGGGCTCAAGCTCCAGCCCTACATTATTTGTCTACAAAGTCATATCTCTGTCTGGTGAAAATGAGCGTCATTTTACATTTTACTCCAGCTCATCTCAACCAAGTTGCCTCATCAAACGGGACAGGAATAGCAATGCTGGTTGTAAAAAGCCTCAGCATAAAATATCACTACTTTTTAACACTGGAATAACAACATTCCGTGCATGTGGAAGAGATTGAACGCAGAGGATGAGAGTACGTCGGGCTGGAGGACACTTAACAAAGTGAAAAAATTCGGCTTTCTAAAGTACAGAGTCTACGGTATCAAGTTATGGTTAGTGCTGGGGTTGTGGTTATTTCGCTTCTTTCTCGAGGGTGTTCGATAAGGTGAGTTTGCAGAAAGTTTGTGGAAATATTCATCTCACACTTAAAACCCTTATCGGTAATGTCTATTCCTATAAACTCACTGTGACTCTGGCCATACGGGAATGAGCGGTGAATCCGGCACTGATATTATGTTGATCATCAAGTAGCTCACTGACAATGCAATAAAATTCAATGATCCAGCGAATGTTGGCATAGGAATTCAGTGGACTGAAAAGTTTATCAAAACTTAGTGGCTTCGTCTGTTCAAATCTCACTTTCACTGTCGGTTGGTACATTTCATATTTTGCCACTATTGCATAGACCTAGCCTTGCCGGTTTATTTTGGGGTACTGATACTGACGAGACAACTTAGACGCTTAATCAATTTGGATATACTTGCCCTGATCTTCTGTTCTGTGGTCATCAACGGATAAACCATGTCCGTTGACGAGGCAAAATGGTTGGAAATTTCCTCTAAATTTCTAAAAGCTGAAGAAATAGACCGTAATAATGGAAACAAACCGAAAAAAAGTTGCACCACGGACACAGGCGCATGCCAAAGCCGTACCTCAAGAACAGAGGGGCCAATTGAAAACACTTCTGAGGCAAAGATATCGCTAGAGCAACGAATCTACAAAATTGAGGCTGCACTATTGGAAAAAACCAAAGTAATTGAAAGGCAAAGGGCCATCATAGCCAGGCTGAATCAAAGTCTTGTTGTTGCTACCACAAAATCTGTCGAGGATTCATACAATGTCAAAAACAGTTCAAATGACGTAGAAAAGTCTCCCTGTGAGGCCAGTCAGTCGAATTTCCATACTCCGAAAGCGGCAACCGCTAGCCATGCCATCAACGAACCCTCCGGATATAGCGGTAAACACTACAAACTTCAGAGTTAGACTTGCCACCAGCATTAGGGCTATCCAATCCATTTCAACTTGCTTTCTCTCGTGCTTTGATTACAGAACGCAAGTAAGTTTATTAATCGTAATTTAAGGCATCGCGCAGGCAGAGCAGAAGGGAGGGAACTGTGGAAGGCAGAGCCGGGAGCAAAGGCTGTCTTTGAAGTCTGAGGGTAATAGGATCAAACGTAGTGACAAACAGCCACAAGACCCCCTTAATCTGCAAATAGTTGAACGTTTGGACAATCTTACGGAAAGGATCGACAGGCTCGAGTCAAAATTGCCTCATAAAATCCAGTCTATCTGCGCCGAGCTTATGAAAAGACAAGCAATGACAGCGAATCGTAGCAATGTGGATGGTACGGCAGGCTGTCATGGCTGCTCCATGAGGCTGTCCGCTGAGGGCCACTTGGGATTTTTAAGTCCTTTTCACCGTTTGGAACATGAATATCAAGCCAGTTGCCACTGCCCTAAAAAAGACAACAATTGTGCATGCAAAGAATCAGTGGACAAGCAACTTCCTGCAATCACTCCCAAGTCAAATACATCCGCAGAATTCAGACTTAAGCATACATTGCAACAACAACGAATAAAAGGAAGAGATAAGCAGGATAGCAGATCAGAGCCAAGTGGTACTTTTAGTTTGTCCACCATTGAGGACAAGCTGGCAAATATTGAGATTGTCGTCAGTCGATTCAAAGAATACCTTTTTAAAGTTTTATACAACAAACTGAAACTTTGAAAATAGTTTACTTTACCCCTATGTACATGCGCGTATGCAAACTTTCAGAGTTTCCTTTCAACGTTCACCATTAAAGTTTTTTTCCTACTTTGCAAAAGAGTGTTTCGTATGTTTACACGCTTATTGAAAAGTATCAGCTTACACGAATGCTATCTCTACGTGCCTCTCTATAAAATGATCATAGCATTCCATCCCCGTTTCTCATTGAGCTGGCGCAGTGACAATGGGCATAGTCGACGAGGGACGTATCCAGCAAAGGAGCTTATAGTTTGATTATTATGATTGTATTCAATCTTTTAAAAATTGGTTTCACTCTGTCGTTCTTCGAAATAGCATGCAAATACTGAGCGAAGAGTGAAGGATGACGCAGAGTGCAACCAGAAAAAGTAGTTTTTTTTTCATTTCCCAGCGTCGCCACTAGTCTTTTAAAATTATGGATTTTAGTGGCTATGAACTGGTTGAGGCAGTTCACTCAAGATTTTTCATTTAGTTTTAGTAGTCTCGTTTCGTTTCATGTAATAAAGCTTTAAGTAATAAATCGACACAGAGGCCACACAGAAATATTTCCGTAATCACTATAACGCAATTATTCCTCTCATGCTAGGGCACATCCAAGCTGTACCATGCAAAGACCATTAAGAGGTGAGCTTTAAAAACAAGAAAATTTTGATGACCCCATCAAAATTGCTGCACCGCCCGGGAATCGAACCCGGGTCGCAAGAATGGGAATCTTGCATGATACCACTACACTAGCGGTGCCTGTTAATATCATGGAGGTAAACTTCAATCTATATTCCTCTCAAAGTACGTTCCAGTACAGAAGTTGCTGTAACAACGCAGAACAGAACTCTCAGTCTCCACAGACATACAGGCACACAATTATCCTTTGTGTAATGAATTACTCATAGTCATAGCTCATTCGACTTGGTGCCCAATAATGTGCTCATTTGTAATGGAGCTATCGATCTCTCCAGAATTCGTAGAAGCTTGAAATTCTTCCTATTAGAGTTCACTCTGATCACCAGAATCTGATGTCGAGAATCCCAGCTCTTATCGGAGATGAATGTTGTACATTCTCTTCAATTTCCTGGGATAACTAATCCGTTCATTCCACAAGACTCAAATGTTGTATTCATTGCATAAGCTCATTTATTTTCTCACCCTCATTCATCAGCAATCATGAAACACAAACCGTAAATTCCAATGAATTGACTCTCATAGTAAGTCTTTGCTGTCTTAAGTTCCCGCACTAGAGGTTGTATCTATGAGGAATACGCGAGTACATTCATACTGTGCATTATGACAGGAAGTACTAAATATTCAATGATGACATATGTATACAGAATACTGCCACAGTAGTAGCACAGTGAGCTATTGAGCTTACGTAACACGAAAACCGACCAAAGTACTCTGAATTGCCTCAACAATTTGCGTGATATTGATCCATGCGCCTACTGCACGTTAATTTGAACTAGATGAGGCTTTATTTGTACGTTTATAATAATTATTTTGTAGCCTTCTGTAATGAGTGTATTCGAACGTTTACTAACGGAGGCTCGATTGAGTCTACAAGCGAACAATGTGGCCGTCAACAATAATAAAAAATCGCTTGAAAACGGCATCAAAGTAAACAAAATGATGAGGATCTTACAAATTTCAAATAATATATTATGTCTTGTTTGTCCACAGTAGCTAATTGTTGAGCATTTGAATATTTCAATCTCATATAATGTCCTGTGGACCTGGGCTTGTGTACGATTACGATTCGACTGCTGTCCTTTAAAAGAATGTGATCGCGCGGAAGTTTCAACACGTGGAACTGCACCGTACAGTGCCTGCCTGCCCAGTGAGTGTTACTGTGTGTGTTCTTACGCACGAGGTAGTAAAGACACCGGAAATTGTGAGATCTATTTGGAATTTTTGAATCCTCTTCCATAAACTTAAAGGTGTTAAAAACATGAAGAGAAAATTAGAGGAAGATTTAAAGGAGGGAATTGCTGAGAATAAGGAGAATTTGGAGACAATGGAAGGATTAAACTCGGAGGGAGCTTTGGACAGCCTTAAAACCCCCGAGAAAGAGATTGATGTGGCAAGTGGAAGTTTGAGTCAACTGTTGGATGCCTACAATGCCTCATGGAGTGCTCAAGATTTGCAAATTTTTGAGAGATTAAGGAAGGAATTAAAAAAGGACTTGGATGTACTCCCAGTGTTTGGTCCTAGGTGTACAGAGAAAGTGTCCAAGTTATCTAATCCTCTCTTGGCGCATTCTTCCAAAGCAAATATAATTTTAGCTTCACTTAATGAAACGCGAGCTTTTAGCACCTCGCTTCAATATTCGGAGGAGAAAATGAAGAATGCACCCAACCCGGCAGGATTTTACGACTTGAGGTTCCTCCTGCCAATCTTATGTCACACGCTGGACGAAAAGAATATCTGCGATGCCCTCAAAGTCATTCAGAATGGATGGATTTACTTGATCATGAGAGGGATGTCTTTGCCGGATCAAGTTTTACGTCAGTGTGCATTTTTAGCGTTCAAAAGGTTGCTCTTCAACCTGCAACAAGCCAAGGTATGAGCCAGATTATGGCTGTTTGGTTTTCCTCCACATGTCATACATGTATGCAAAGAGCGAACGAGATTGGAAACTGAATTTGAATTTTTATTCCAGTTGGCTAAGAATCAAGATGTAAAAATATGGCTTCATATTTTACATGCAATTCGTAGAGGAATTCATCAGCTAGGAGAATGCAGACTAAGTCACATAGTATCGACCTGGTTGGTAGCGGCCTGGGAAGTTTTGAAGCAACCTTCGCATCCGATGTACAACAGACTTACAACATTTCTCCTAGCTCGTCCGATAATCGAAATGGCAATTATTCCCGAATTTATACCCTTTTATAATGCATCAGATGGAAACAAGTAAGCCAACATGTGCCTAATAAGAGTAGAACGTAGAAAAGCAGAAAGAGCCGAGGAAAAGGACAAACTTGTCGCTCACAGTTTCCTAACGTGATTGGTACATTTGTGCAGGGAAAGCCGAGAGTGGATACTAAACGTACTTTTTTGGGGACTCAAGGAAACAGAAGATTGGAAAATAGCTCAGAAACTACCTGTAGTTAAATTCCTCTGCTCCTCCTTTCTATTGGAGAAACTGAAAACGAAGAAGAATATTGTTGGGATCTTAAACCGTGGAGCCAGGCTGCAAGAAATTGCGGATATATTCATCGATAAATATTCTCTGCCATTGTGGATCACAGGAATAGTCACAGGAGACTCCTTTTTGCAATCGCAGATAGCCAAGCTTTTAACATCTCTTCGCGACAATTGTACAACCAGCTCGAACAGGGAAACACTATTCAATTTTGTAACTAGCAAAGTAGAAGCCAACAAGACACTTGCATCATCGGCTCCTCCTGAGCATGGTTTCAATGACGAAACTCCAGCCGAGGGTGGTGATAACGTTGAAACAGAGACTTTAGAGTAACGTGTAAATAAATTTGACGTCATAAATGGACTAAATTCGCATTTTTTTGCAATAAACATGTGTTTAACTTCTGGAGAAAGCTTAAATATTATTTATTGGTGATTCTCAGAGTTTTTACATTGAAACCGCTTTGTGTGGAACGACTAACAGCAATAATTTTGCTTCTTCTTGCATCACGTGGCTCTGACGTATCCACGATAATCTACAGCTCATCCAAGTAAGGTACTTCCCCGATGTTACCATAAGCAGCTAGAACTATTTTACCGCCGCCTTTCTTCAATACCTGAAAAAATCACACATGCCATTTTATTCTTCTGCATAAAAACTGACTACAAATTTTGATTTTCAACTTACATTCTTTACGTCTGCGGCTGTAACTGAATCGATCAGGGCTACAGTTTCCGAATATGACAAAGCCTTTCCTGTCAGAAGGCTCTGAAGACCCAAATCTTCTACCAACTCCGCCTCATTTTCAATGGCAAGTGCCACATCTGCCTTGAGAACACTCTTAGCTCGTCTAACATCATCCTCGGATACATTCACTTCTCTCAAAGTATCAACAGCTTTGCGTGTTAAATCCGCAATTTTCGATGGCGTAGCTGCAACGAAAACTCCCAGTAAGCCAGCGTCGCTGTAGTTGGCGCTAATGGCAGATACGGAGCTCTGTTCTCCATTCAATCCAGAAAGCCTTCCAACAGGGATACCTCGTTTGGTCCGGGGACTTGAACCTAATGCTCTTTGTGCAACAGCTGAAGCAACGGAGGCTTTGGTGTCATTCAATCTGTCAAATGCAACATTTCGTTCAATAAGTTCACTAGGACTACAAACGAAGGCCATATTCCCTATAGTAGAGTTTCTAGTTTATTACCCAGCTCCTTCAACGGCGATTGCAACATAGGCAAGGTCACCACCAATGTGCTTCCTGCTCTCACCACCGGAAGAAAATTTAGAGGCGCATGGTGGAGTCCTGCTGTCTCCCTGTGAGAGACCAAGAGTAGCCGCAAAGCCATTAGCATCTTCTTGAGACACTCCGACCCCGACTACAACAGCTTCCCCGAAGTTTTCTTTCACGTATTGTTGCAACTGGAAGTAAACAGTTGAGTACTGCACTGACCGATCATGAATTAAAAACAAATTCAGCCTGTCCTCACCTCCCCAGAAGAGATTTCTGATACTCTATGCCTAGGAGCATACAAGGAATTGCCTAATCCTCTCCTGAAAGCCGCCTTATGAAGAGCTTCTAGCACGCGGATTTCTGGAGCAACTGTCTCTAGTTCATACTTGAGGCGGGGTAGGTTATCGCTAACTTCCCAAGGTTTAAAAACCTGAGCTACGCTCACTTCTTTCAAGAATCGCTGAATCTTTGGACTGAGGGAAAAGAGAAACAGAAATATTTATCAAGTCCACAACGCACTGTTCACACTGCACTGATGACATCCTGCCACTTACAGATTATCACGCGTGGCTTCTAGCGTGTATGCAACATGCTCCCGACCAACACTGCAGGACAAATTTCCTCCTACGGCCTCAATACTTCTTGTAATTCCAAATCGAGTGGAATTCCTAGTCGTTGATCCAGCAGCGATTCTCAAAGCATGAACCACACCTCCGTTTCCTTCCTTCTCGTACCTAGCACCAGCTCTGTCCACACCACAAACAATCAGTTATCATTTACGGACCAAAACATTTTAAGCTTAGAAAAAAACAAGGCAACCTACTTCAAAAAGACAGCTAGTCTTGAAACGGGTCGATTAGTTTCAACCGTAGTCACGGTCACTCCATTAGCACCAGATGACTTCGGCTCCTCACGGGGAAGGAACGGCTCTGCTCCAGCCGGCTCCTTGATCTTGGCCGCCGCAGCGGCAGCAAATGTTCTAACATTCTTTCTCTGTAATAAAAAATTAAGGTCAAATTTTAAATACAAGTTAGTTACCAAAGTTCTCAACATCTGCATTCAAATTAAGGATTTACTATCACATGAATGCCTTAGTAATTTATCTAACTTTTACTTCATCCTTCACTTTTAATCACGAGAAATATATTGTCCATGTACAGAGCTTTAAATGAACAGCTAATTTAGGACAAAATCTTTGCAACTTACGGACAAATTTCTCATGTATGAAGTTAAATTTGGTTGTAGAGACATTGTGGCTCTTGTAGTGGACTTGCACTCCAATAAAATTGATTCTGAGGGCCTGAAACAAAAATTCGGGGTGTTTCAACTTTACAGAGTCTTACTAACATTAAATAATAATTTAAGTGAAATATTCCATTTTATTAGACTTACTGCAATTCAGCCGATCCTATCCCGTCGTGAAATCAAGGTGATCCCAGACATCGGAGACTCAAAGTCAGCAGGCTTGAGGGCAGCCATTGAGTTTACAAAGAGCCAAATTTGATTTTAATCATTGGACTCCACATGGGACACGCGTTCCGAAAAAGACACACTACTATTACACACAAAAATCCTTTAATATTATTGTAAGCTCTGATGCTGACCTCAACCAAAATTCTACATCTGAAAGCCTTTAGCAAGATACATTGATTATCCTCAAAAGATTTAATCAGTTAGCTTCACTTCTTCGCGAGTACTTGAAAGTATTGATTGAAGCCGGAACACGTGGAAAGCCAAGTATTGAAAGATGTCAAATTTAACGAAAAAGGTGGCCGAGATCTACAAAATTGAACGTAAGTTCATCTCTGAGGTGTTTAGTCGGCTGCCTGAAAGTGCAAAATCAAAATTCGCACCGGACCCTGTTGAAGATGATTATATTATCGAGAGCGATGAGGAGCCATCCCGAGTGCTTCCAAAGAAAGAAAAATTCCAACGAAGTCTGGCGCAAAATAAATCGAGTAGAAGCCTGAGTCATGAGGAACTGAAGAGGCGTTTGCATGAGAAAATAGCAGAATTAGGTAAGTATCAGATGAATTGATCCATTATAATGGATTGTTATGAGTGTTGTCGGGTAGAATTTAATGTTTTGACTTTGGTTTTCAGCCAAAGAGCGCGTGGAGAATCAAGGTAGTGAAAATAGTGTTAAAAGGAAGAAACGAAAGGACAAGAAACTTGCTGAATTAGCAGAGAAACGGAAGAAATTCACATCTAAAGCAAATCCTAATGCAACAAGTAGCAAGAAATCGGCCGGAACTGCTCCGGGGGGTGAAGAGAAGACGCCTTTACAAAAAAAAGCTGTTAAGAAGAGTAATGGGGAGATTGTGTATTCCAAATTTGATTTTATATCCGAAGATAAGAAGCCCAAGGAGTTTACTATTAACAAATCAGCCACTACACCTACCAAATTGCTCAAAAGTGTGGAAAAGAAGGAGAATATGATTCAGAAGCTAAATGAACAAGGTAAAACATCGGAGGCTGTCTTTGTGGCGGAGAAACAAAAGTGGAACAATGCGCTCCAAAGAGCCAAGGGTACCAAGGTCCGCGATGATCCCGAATTACTCAAAAAGTCTATCAAGAAGCAGGATAAAATTACCAAGGTACGTGTGCCTACTTTTTAAACGCCAAGTGCATTTGGTCATCCCTTCCTAATTTTTATTCGACTCATTTGCAGGTGAAGCAGAAAAAATGGAAAGAGCGAGTAGATATGCAGGAAAAACAGAAGGAAATGAAGCAAGCAAAGAGACAAGATAATATCCAGAAGCGAAAGGACGAGAAGATAAAGAGAACTAAGAAAATTCAACGAAAGAAAGGTCGGATAGCTTAAGGGAAACCGTGATCGTTTAGCCAATTTTTCTACATCTCTTTCTCACGTCCATTTGTGTCTATTTCATAAATGGGCTTACTGGAATGGAGTCACTGTGTAAGCTTTTGAAAGTGTTTTGTACAATCTTCACCGTCAGTCAGCAACACCATTATCCACAAGTGGCCCACGATGTGAAAGCATTTTTCCCTTGTTTTTGATTTTTTATTATTTCCCTTATGAAATTCATTGAATCGTTGAATATATTTTCAATAGTTGTTTTATTACTTTTAAGCAACAATTATAACAAAAATAAAATAACAACAACTGTAACAGAAAAGAATAATGACAGCTGTATTAAGCATGTAGCAACAACACAAATAAAAATATGCATAAATTAATGTGGCACTTTCGAGCTTGAGCTTGTACTAATACTGATGCAGTTACATCAATAGCCATCGGTATAGGTAACTTGAATTGAACATTTAATTATCATCATCATCAAAGGGGAAGTCATTGATGTCACTGCCATCAAGGCAGTTTGTCTCTCCATTGCAGTTTGGATTGATCCCATTCGTATCAATGTCTACATCTACGCCAACACCCTTGCTCGGCGAATGCACGACTTTCTGCATACCTGCACTGTACTTATTTTTCTCTTCCCACATGAAAACAGACTTCGTACAGTTTTTAAAGTACGACGAGCACTCTCCAGACCTTCCAGCTTCTTCAGCTTTCACATATTCGGGTAAGTGACTATTTGCGTATTCCGATTTGCTAACACTAAAATTAAAAGTAACTTGTACACACACTTATAGGCTTGAATAACTTTGAAGACATGTAGATATTATAAGAACCCGCATTTCTTTTAAATTGAGAGGGTGGTGAACTTACCTGAATACAAGAGTGAGGACTTCTCCCAGCAAACCGAATCCGGTTTTGTGAAGGGGGAACTCATGAATTTCGCAAACTGTTCGAAGAAGACAAGCTCGACCGTTATAGCCCATTGAGCTCATCATTTTCTCCAATTGAGGAATCAACATGGCTCTTTCTCCACCGGGAAGCTTCTCAGGAGGTGGAAGACTGAGTACAGAGCGAGGAACTCGTTTAGATTTGTATGGCTTGCTGGTGACAATAATGGGTTCACTTTTTTCCTTGATTGCCCCGGCGTTGTCCACCTTCTTGAAGGGTCCGTTATGAATCGCATTACCGTTGTTCATACCATTCGCACCCGCGGCGTCCTGCTCAGGCCTTGGCCGTGGGAGCCGTCCGTAAGGAAAGAAGCCACTGAATGGATACAGGAATGGCAAGGGCCACGGATGAGTATCATCGGTCATTCCCAGCTTATCGAAGTACACTGGAAACAGCCAATGAAGCAAATGAAGATGCCAGCTGGACTCTTTAAGGGAATAGAGATTTCTAAAAGTCTTACGATAGAAATGCCAAGTGATTTGAATGTCTGAATTCAATCCCTCAGGAGGCTGTCGAATGAAAGGGATTTGCAGTTTGGGCGCAATGTCCAGAATTGTTCCTCTAGGAAGGACAAACTTGCGATTATGTGTGAGCCAGAGCATCCGCTTGGCCCTTTTGTGTATTTTCACTTCAGCCGAGTTTCCCCATGTGAGCACGTGGAAGATTAGAATAGACACAACAGTGCACAACACACTCAAATTCATTATTAATAAATAATTAGATCACGTTATCAAATATATGACCAGATAAGGCACTGTGATCGAACTGGTCAATCGGGAAGGATGGCTTTATACGGGAATCACCACCATGGATGAGCCTGTGACCAAAGTTGGATGTGTACTGAGGGAAAAGCGAAGGTAATGTTAAAGTTTTCACATAAAATGTGCTGCGCGAGAAAAGCATTTGTTTTGTTGTGCACGATCATTCATTGACATTACCTGTTTTTTTCCCAAGAATTCTCCCCTTGCCCATAATAATCAGTATACACACATATGACTCTTTTGAGGGTATGACGACCTTAACATTGAACTTGATTACTCGCTTTTCGTTTTCACTAGTAAGTTTCCCTTTCTCAAAATTCACATGCTCTACCACGATGATGGTCATGAGGCCGCCGGTTACGGTAGTCAACAACAGTTGCATTACCATGTGCATGCAAACTTTTGCGTGGATACACAAAAAGGAAAGAAGAAAAGCATGCTGATTGTTTATATCCCTCCTCTCCGACTCGTCTGACCAGAATGTTGCCGCATAATTAGTTTTAATAATAATATGCTCGCGCACGCTATCCTTCATACTGCAAGCTCTCCCATTCTTTTCCAATGGATTATGATGAAGAAGAAGATTAGTACTCAAGTACTTGTTTCAGATTCAAGGGAAGATCTATCCAAGAGCACTGCACTCCTGCCCTAAATTCATGGATGTAGGAGCAGCATGTTGATCATCATAATCATGATCCTTGAATGCCTCAACCTCAACTGGCCATGGGTCAAACTTGTTTCTCTCTCTTCCGTTGTGGCCATTAAGGAAATGATAAAATATGGATCCGAACTATTTCCATTAGAAACAAACACTTCATTCTCCTCACTCTCATACCCTGTGCTCCAAATATTTCATGAAAAACACAAGAAATCATATCTTTCTGTCACGTAGAATCTCAGTGTACCCTGTCGACTAATTTGGGGTGACAAAAAACTCGACAACAGTGACAAAAGTAAAGTGGCTTTGAAAGCGGCATTTTTCCCGGTCGAGTGTCCATCCGAAATGACATTCCCAAAATGATTTACTATGACATTTGTCATAAGCTTTCGGAGCGAAAAAAACAAGAAGGGTGAAAGGGAGCGTCAATCAGTACGAATTAGATCAATTTTTCTCAAAAAAAAACCTCATGGCACCGAGCCAGAAACTAAGGAAAAGTAACAAATGGGATATTTGCTGACGATTAAAGTACACTTGGAATGAGCGTTAAGTGGACGACAGAAACGATTTGCATGTGTAACAAACCAGTTGGATGGTCTTATGCTATACAACCACACTGGCTCTCTTGCTCGAATCTTCATAGTAGTAGGATAGATATTCTGTATACTGCAGCAGACACTAACCTACACTCGAAATGAATGCTTTTCAGAAGATAAGGCAATTGAATGGCCTATTTTTCCCAATAGAATTTCACACAGAGGCAACAACTGGGTCGCGGCATGCGTGTGATTCTGCAAATTGATATGCACATGGAGGATAAGGTTTCTGGAAAGTAGTGAAAGCGCGGTGATTCTTTACACTCGTAGGGAAATCCCAAGAAAGAGCCCTTTTTCTCCGGACTATGCATTTCCAAGAATCTCAAACGTGTTTGGCAAGGTAGTTCAGTAAAAACTGACCTGGGAAAAATGTCCCTACCGCATATTCCTTCAATGTGATGCACAAAAATGCAATGATAGGTTGATAGGAATTAAGAACATCAAGTTATAGTACAATTTTCTTACCATAAGGTGAAATTTAAAATCACTGTTTTATTCTGCGATTTCATGGAAAGCATTTCAAGTTCGCGTTAGAAATAGTAAAAGCGGATCCGATCCATTTTGAAACCTCTTGAATTCCAAATACAAGTGATTTGAAAATATTTGAACGCTTAGCCGCAGTTTAGTTGTAGTCGCACCAAGATAATATCAGCTCATGTCGGCACTAGCTGCCTCGCTGTCATTTTCTGACGTACTGTTCACTGGGGCTGCAGTGGCAGCGGAATCCTCTGATGGTGTCCCTTCTGGAACTTTTGACGTCGACGCTTCAAGAAGATTGTACTTTCTAAACTTATTATAGTCTACGACAACGCCGAGGCAGCATAAGTTACGGAAAATTTCGATTATTATGAAAAACTTGGGATCGTTTAAATTCACTGTATTAAAAGTATTTATGTCCATCACAGTCTGAGCTAGTACACGAATGACTTCAGCACGGTCTAAGCTTCCATTGTAGCGGCTTTTAAACAAAATTTGAAAAGAATTGAAACCAGTCTTGAAATATTTGGGGAAAATGCTTTCAGCTGTTTTCTTAATGTCGCAAATTTCCGCCTGAGAAAATATAAATTTTTCCATGATGAGTACCTAATGTGAATGTAAGACAAGACAAGGTCTTTGAGTTAGCTTACCTTACAAACTTGTTCAACTGGAATCATCCGCAGAAGATATCTTGATTTCTGTACCTTCTTGTCAGTCACATCTTCAAGTATCCTATGAGTTAACTTGGCTGGGCTCTTGACCTGAGATACATAAAAAACCGGAGCTTGAGTCAACAAGTAACGTACATACATTTTACAACATTGAACACGAAGCAAAGACGTAACACGACACTTTCAGCTAATAGTGTGCATAGTAATCTTAAGAAATACACTATTAAGGGATGACGCAGACAGAGATGAGATAACTTACTGTTGTATTAATAAAGATCAAATTCCTCACTCCAGTATCAACAGAGTGGAATTTGTACTTCTCTTCATTGCTCTTCAGCATGTTTATCTCGGCTGCCAAAGCTGACTCTACATCTTCATCGTCCGATTCCACACATTGCTTCTTCACTGGTGGGGACTTTTCACCGGTATCATCCTGTTACATCCGCAAACAAATCAACTTAATTTCCTTCATCCATCAACATAAAGAACATGCAATAAGTTCTCCAAGTTCATACTGACTTCCACTTGCATACCATTTGAGGCATACACATGCATACCATGAATTGTCATTAAATTGTTCCCTAATACTTTTATACCGCTTACTCAGAACTCTTTGATTCAAACCGATGTGATCTGCTACCACATTGAACCAAAAAGCTCGAAAGTCTAGTCTACTAAAGTTGACCTAATCTAATTCCTCACCGGCTTCAAATCACAATCCTCCAAGCTAGACGTCTCACTCCGCAGGTTGTCTACAGAGCCACCCCCTTTTTGAGAGCTTGTTTGACCAGCCGTGGGGTCTTCTTCTTGGGCTCCATATAAACCACCATCATCATCACTCCTTTGGTCGTCTGTATCCTCCTTAGCATCGTAGTATTCATTCAATAGATTATAGGCTTCCTTCACAGCGTTCTTCTCATTGTAGTTTGTGGTACAGAGGAAGCCTCTCATCCCACAGGTTAATTTACTGGGCCCTCTACTTCCAGCTCCTCCAGGACCTTTCCCATTTCGATTTTTCGCCTGCTTCAGGTAATACATTTTCGACTTGCTCTTCTGTTTGTATCCACCACCACGAGGCCCGTCATTTTTCCCCATTGCTCAAAACTCAATTCTGGCTTCCTTAAGGGACTTCCACCACGGTCTCGGCAACCAACACAAAACAATGGTTCGGGTAGTTCTCTAAATAAGTAGCAAACTTGGACCCAGAGTTGCTGTTAGACCAATGTCATTAAACCAACAGAGGTTAAGATACAGAAATTATAAACTATGAGCTGCTGACAGAGCCGACCGACTTGAACAAGCTGACTGGATTTTGCAGACGGTGCGACTGAGCACATGGTACGCCTCAACTACTTTGCAATGCTAGAGGAATGGAGCCACGCACATGCAATTCCAATGAGACCCACGAGTAGTTCCTTCACAATCTTGAGTAAACAGTTGGGGCTTTTGCAGGAATTAATTCTTAAAATAAGTTTACAGTATCATGTTTAAAGTCATGAAAACTTTCCTTGAGAATTTGACCCTGAACAAAAGCATACCCTCAGAACCCCTTTACTGGACGCAAGTAGCTAGAGAGTCCGAGAGTTTTTCAGTTTACGTCACATGATGATTGCGCGGGCTTGTGGTGGCCAATGCTGCATCATTGATCCATTATTATTTGGGCACCTTTAGAGTCGAAGGGCATGGGTTGGGAGCATGTGGAAGACTCACTGAAAGTATATATATTATTATTATTGTGTAAGAATTAAATAAGCTAGAGAAGCTACTTTAGTTAAAACGTTGACCGTTCTATGTTATAAATATTGACGCATCCAGAGGTTGGGTAATTTAAAAGGCATTTCTGACGACACAAGACAATGTCATCATCTGGGTTTGAGATCGAGAAGGTATGTCCGGTCCAGAAGCTTTATTTATAGTTCGGTGTGTAGCTTGCATTACTTATTTTCTACTATGGCTTTAATTACTAGTCGAGCCAGGATTTTTAAATAGAACAAGGCTACTGCAGTGGAGCCCAGTGTTTACATGAGCATTGAACATAAAGGAATATTGGGAATTGACTGGGATATGGAGGAGTGAATACTTGTGAGACAGACGGCGATAAATGAAAGATATTTACAGCTGGATTTGACATTGTTCTTTTGTCTTTGTGTAGGATCCGAAGAAGATGAAGTACATTCTGATCACTGGTGGGGTTATTAGCGGGATTGGAAAAGGAGTCATTGCTTCGTCAATTGGGACGCTGCTGAAATGCTGCGGAGTTCATGTGACGGCGATTAAAATTGATCCGTACATCAATATTGACGCTGGGACTTTCTCGCCGTATGAGCATGGTATGGGAGAAGATTGAATTTGATTGGAGGCTGAAGGAAGTTATGATCGGAGGCATTGTGTTCTTTTAGGTGAGGTGTATGTCTTGGACGACGGTGGGGAAGTAGACTTGGACTTGGGAAACTACGAGAGATTTTTGGATGTGACGCTTCATTCCAGCAATAATATTACGACGGGGAAGATCTATCAGAGTGTGATCAATAAGGAGAGAAAGGGGGACTACCTTGGGAAAACTGTGCAAGGTAAGCTACGGAGTTACTCAAGTTGTGAAATTACGATCTTGATGTGCAATCTCTCCATAGTTGTCCCGCACATTACTGATGCTATTCAGGATTGGGTGGAGAAGGTGTCCAAGAAGCCTGTGACCATTGACAACATGCAACCCGAGGTAAGCAGTATGCTGTGTTAACCCTGAGTTAACCGCATCATTAGGTATGATTAAATGTAATATCGAGTTTAGAGTCCATTTTTGTGTATTGTAGGTGTGCATACTTGAACTTGGTGGAACTATCGGTGACATAGAAGGAATGCCTTTTGTTGAAGCCTTCCGACAATTTCAATTCCGAGTGGGGCGTGAGAATTTTTTTGTAGTTCACGTTTCTCTAGTTCCTGAGGTGAGTAACTGTGGAAATTTGGCTGATGTGAGGAAGTATTCTTCAATCTAAATGAGATTTGAACTGTAGCCACGTTCAACGGGGGAGCAGAAGACGAAACCTACACAAGCAAGTGTGCGGGAACTTCGGGGATTAGGATTGAACGCGGACGTAGTTGTTTGTCGGTCCGAAAATCGTCTTAGTGCAGACTCAATCCAGAAGATATCCAATTTTTGTCACGTAGCTCCACATCAGGTCAGTTAATTTTGCCTCTTTCATATTAGTTTTGCTTATTTCGTGTTTGTTTTCCGAAGGTTTTCTCCGTCCACGATTGTAGCTCTATTTACCGAGTACCACTCTTACTCGAAGACCAAGGTCTTCTAAAAGTCATTCGAGAACGAACAAATCTGATCGTACCTGATAAGGCCCCGCCTCAGTTCATGAACAAATGGAAGTCTTTGGCAGAGAGGTAACTTTTGTTTCCGTCTCAAACGAATGAAGTGTTATCATGGTATCAATCTATCATATTCTTTTATGTAGACACGAGAGTTTATCCATAACTGTCACAATCGCATTGGTAGGAAAATATACTCGATTTGAGGATTCTTACGCTTCCGTAACTAAAGCTCTTCGCCATGCAGCGCTAGAATCTAATCGCAAGCTGATTTTGAAGGTAATTTTGTCCACTGAGCTTTTGTGTCCGAGAAGGAATGAACTTGCTTTGACAGTGTTATCTTTGATCGCAGTTTATCGATGCAGAGGATCTGGAGGATGATAGGCAGAAGGATGATCCTGTTAAATTCCATGATGCATGGAAATCGCTATGTGGGGCTGAGTAAGTTTGGAATCTGCCAATTTATCATGTGGAGTGTCAGTGCTCAATTTTGATGTGCGACTTGATTTTATCAGCGGTGTGATTGTACCTGGTGGATTCGGAAAGCGTGGTGTCGAAGGGAAGATTATGGCTGCCAATTGGTGCAGAATGAATAAGAAACCATACCTTGGAGTTTGTTTGGGTTTGCAAGTTGCTGTGATTGAGTTTGCAAGGTACACACGTTTTAGGAAATGCTTTGTATTTTGTCATAGCTTTCTATTAACTTTGGCTGACTTTATTTTGCAGGAATGTACTCATGATCGAAAACGCAACGTCAGCTGAAATCGATGCTGAAAACTTGAAGCCAATAGTGGTAGAAATGCCTGAGCATAATCCGGGTAAGTTAGGTGGTACAATGAGACTGGGACGTCGTGTTACCTCATTTCAGCCGGGCAAATCCTCAATTCTGAGTATGCAGTGCTTTACTCACTAGACGTTCCACCACAATAATTGCCATAACATGTTCTATAGTAGTGGTTTTTTTGGGTTGTTGATAGAACAATTGTATGGAGGAGATGATCAGATTGAGGAGCGACATCGCCATCGGTACGAAGTTAATCCTGATTTGGTGCCTGAGCTAGAGGCTGCGGGATTAATTTTCGTTGGTATGTGATTTGGTGCTCGTATACGATAAATTAGTTATGTCATGGATGTTTAATTTGCTCAATGGATTGTTAATAGGCAAGGATGAGACGGGGCAGCGAATGGAAGCCATGGAATTGGATGGACATCCGTTCTACGTAGGTGTCCAGTTCCATCCTGAGTACTTAAGCCGACCGCTTCGGGCATCTCCTCCTTATCTTGGACTTCTCTTAGCTTCCTCTGGACAGCTCGGAACGTACATGGCCAGTGATAAGAAAATCAAGTCTCGCAAGTTGTCCTACAACGATAATCCAGTAGCCTGTTAGGCATTCCACTTTGACCCACGTCTCTCAGTTTACAATCTCAATGCAAAATACACGGTTACACGACCTTGTAGTACAGAGCATGATCAAGCTTGTTACTGAATGGATCGTTTTTTTGGTATCTAGCTCGCTACGAGTCTTAACAATCAGTAAATGTTTTGACCATTTTGCCGTATGATTTTCGTTTGTCTTCAGTAAGAATTTATTTGATGCTTGATGGCAATAACATTTAGCTGTGTTTATGAATCTCTTGATGAAAACGGAGCCTTTCCTCCAAAGTATGCAATCCTTGTTTTTGAGCCCCTTTTTATTATTTCTAGAAATATGTCTCATTTGAGGTGTATGAAAACTTGAAATTATTTCAATAAAATCATCTTCAAGATTCCTCCGTGAGATCATCGGTGTCGAAGCCAGTTTCTGAACTTTGAGGTGTAAGTAGTTTCTCATACTGTACTGCTACATTTTTAACGTTGGCGTTATTTAGATTGTTTTCATCATCTCGATGTAGTTCCTTGGCGCGTTTGAGGGCCTTTCTTTGCCTGTATTTGCACACGTGATAAATGATGTAAGCTTGTAAGAAGAGCAGGAACGCCACACACAGTATCTCTGCCACCGTTGTTTCTGTTATGTCCGGGATGAAGCTCAGAAAGACACTGTCTTGATCACTAGAAAATGTTCCATGCAAATATAGCTCGCGAATTTCCGAAGGGAGCTTTTCAAACTCTTTGTCATTCAGGGCAGTCTTTTGATTACATCCGACTTTGCAGTACGCCAACATGATTTTGGGAGGCTGCTCTAAATACTTGGACAGTGTCTCATTCTCTGCTTCCATTTCAGGATACAGATTTAGAAGCATTTTACAAGAAACTATGCGGTCAGCATAAGAGGAAAGAGCGTCCCAACTTGACTGTCTTGCTGACTCTACCAACTACGTCGGTGATAAAAGTAACTCATCTAAAGTGTGGAATTTGAATTGGATTCATACTTGAACCATGCAGTTGCCAAACTTGTGCCGTTTTCCTGTCCTGTTGCATTTATTGCAAGCTGACCACTCCGTCCATTGTGTGAAAATTCTCAGATTTTCCCACTCCAATTCGGTCTGTTGGTACTGATTATAATTCTTCCAGTTGACCTGATGCGTATGGCCATTACCAATTAAATCTTAGTTTCAAGCTGTCTGGAAAGTTTCCCAGAACTCACCACGTGAAGGTCATCCGACTGTACAATTTCTACAGTTCTGACGCTACCCACAGCCAGAATGTCATTGTACCTCCATTTACACACATAATGTCCGGTGTTTGACTGTTTCAAGTCCCTCAATTCCAGACGCCGAGACCTTCTCCAGACCTGCAAATTTTCTTCTACATCTTCTGGACTTATGAACTGCCAGCTTACTTCCGCTTCATTTGGGACACATTTGGAGCAGGGCAAGCTGAGAGCGATGAAAATCTTTAGAGGATATTGTAATAACGCAGACCATTACAAACCTAAGATTGAATTTCTCAACTGTCCACTTGAAACTTGGTCCAAAAATTTCCTTTGTCTGAGAATCTCTTTGCGCCCACTGCACGCAATAATCGTACGCCCGCAGATAACCATCTTCAGGTCGGTTGATGCCATAAAGAAAGCCCCCTGTGATATTTCTAATCGTTCTCATCACCATCCGTTCGGGGTGAATAGTTTTTTCTTCATTCATTTGAATAGACTTATAAGAGCGAGCCAGGCGGGTCCTTTGTATTGCTGGCCCGAATTCCATGACGTGAAGGCCATAAAGACTCTGTGCAAGGTTTGGTTTTTAGATGACAAGGACGAGCAAATGGGTCGGACAGAATATGTCCCTGGCAATTACAACGCTTATGAGTGCATTGTTATTGTGTCACCTACTGAATACCTTACGAGCTTATTTGCATTAAGGAATGGATGCACAATGTTTAAGAAAGATTCCAGAATAATCATGAGAATCTTGAGGGTTAAATTAAGAAGGAAACAATTTGGCACTCATCTGTTGTTAATCCGCATTGGTCCTGCATCAAGGCACACAATACGAAGGTCACACGTAGCATGATGATTCGCGTTAACATTATTTGTTATTCTCTGTTCGACTTGGCTTTTTTTCCTCGTCATAGATCTTCTATTCACCCCCGCACCTGAAGCCTTTAGGTAGAAAAATGGAGTGTATTTCTTGTCTCTAATGAGCTCGTATTAAAATCCTGAAATGACCACAGGTTTGTAACAAGTTAACAAGGTTTACAACTCCCTGTCAGTGCTTTTTGCGCACAAGTTTTTCATAGGCGTATGAGTAACCAGGGGTAACTGGCTACGTGCTTTTGCAGCATGGAATGGAATGGAAGTCATTGTTATGGTGGCTTATTGTGTTTTTCTGTGAGATTGTTATGACGACAAAGTCTGAAACTGGTTCGAAGAGGAGTGTAATAATAATAATTATGATGACTATTACGTGGAGAGAATGCAGCTTATGTAGCATTATGTCATCACGTGAAGATGATGAGGCCGAATTGATATGTTGCAATGACGTTTCCAATGATCCTCATTACGAAGGCTCATGCGGGTATTCAAATGACTTTTTGGGCTGTTGAAAAACAAATTCTTTTTTATTCTTTGGACGACTTAGACTTGCATTTCACTTATCGTGGAACTTTTGACCTGGAGGGGGCAATCACACTCATACGCCCTCAACATATGGCTTATTTTTTTCATCTTATTCCATACAACAATAATAATAATAATACTCGAAACAAAACTGGACGGGACTAAACTGAACTGATCGGAACACAAATATAATCATGCTCAACGTGAGGTCAGAGGGAAAGAAGTTGAAGAAGGGAACAAAGGATTGTGTAGGAAGGAGGTAATAAAGTTAATTATTTTCACTGCTAGCATCTTCGTACTATTGTTAAAGAACTGACTGGTACAATCTGAGGGTAACTACACGCATTCATTTAAATTAAGCTGTGATAGTAAGCTAGGAAGAAAGGTAAGATCAAGGTGAGGCACGTTGTTGCGTAGAAACTGGCCAGTGCTCCGTTCCCTGCGGACAGACTGGAAGAAGAGTCTGGGTCGTTGGATGGAATCACGACGCCCGTGTTCTCACTGACCAGGTAAGCCGTCCCATTCCGGCCGATTTGAAACGCTTCATTTTGACTTGATGGATCATCTAAATGTAAATTCCATGGCCGAAATGAGCTCTACATCAGTTGCATATGAGTCATGGCTAAAAAAAAATCCTCACCGTCGCCATCATTGGAAGCATCCAATGGGACGAGCGTTCCGTTCTCCAAATGGAACTTGAGGTAAAAGTTTAATGTTTCTCCTGTAATGCTGTCAATGTCGGACACGTTCGTCATCTTTAATGCTTGCTGAACATTTAGCTGACATTTGCTGTGGACTGCGGACTTCTCTACAGTTGTTTCCAAGATTTGTGAGTCGTTTGTTGCCTGATTGAACAACGTTATGAAGAAACGCATTTTTTTCATGAGAATAAGATTTCTAAAACATCTTAGCAGATGCTTACGGATAAATATTTTGACACATAAAAATTGCATTTACATGTTGAAGTAAGTGAGACAATGTGAAGAAGAAAACATACCTGTGGACTTTCTTTGGCTAGCCAAATAGACTGGATACTCAAGTCCTTGAACCCAACATGCTGACAATCCTCCGAGCTTTCTGCCATCATGGATGCGTCCGTAGAATTATCAGAAGACGTTGTATTGCTTATCGTTGTGTTCAGCGTGAGAGTCAAATTAATGCTACTGACCGGAGGGTCATAGCTTTTGGTGACCAAGTAGACGTGGTAATTGTTCTGAATCTCTCTGATGACCCCCAAAATGGTGCAGTTGTGACCATCAGTACAGCCATTGCGATCTCCGAAGCACGCTGCTGTGTTCTTCACACACATTTCATAGAGTGTATCTTCCTTACTTGGTGCCTGTGCATTTAATTATGACCTAAAATTGTGTCCAGGTTGGCTCATACGAGTTTTTAAGTGTCTTACTGGCGGATCCAGGTTGCGACCTTGACGATCTGAACCTCCTGTGGTTGAAGCATTCTTACTCGCGTCTGTAAATAAAAACCCACTTATTAAATCAACATGTTCTTTGATACATGCATATTATGCTCAGAGGATTTTTTTGCATTTCTTGTTATGACACGCACAGTGAGGCTATATTTACGTATGGACAGCTGAATCTCTCTGCTGTTTACTGTCTTTGAGGATAGTCCAGTGGACGGCTCTTCAGTTCACGCCCACGCATTCCCAGAAGCCCATAATATGATTGCATGAAGCATTTAAAATAACTTCATATGCCCAAAGGCTAAAGATGAGGAGGAATTAGAATAAGGAATGAGTCAGTCTTGCTCGTGAGATAAATCTTTTCTAGCCATCTCACGTCAATTCAAGTAGCGAGATGAACTCCGTTCGTTTTTCAGCTCCATCCTACCGTCACTATGACGCCCCATCATGAGCTACCGGACTTTAATTATTATTGGCTTTAAAACAGGGAAACCTCCATCAACCCTTGGATTCTTCAAGGTGCAAATTAGCGGATGAATTTCAAAGGAGCGGCTGCCCTCTGCTAGGCCATTTGAATGCAAAGTATATGGGAGATGGCGAGTAATCTTTTTAGACTTACGGATGAGACCTACAAGGACCATAGTGCAGTGATTTATTTACAATTTGAAATTCTTCACGAAAAGGTCTGCATATATTAACATGAAGAAGGGCGTGTAAGCGGCCGTACTGAAAAATACCGAAAGCAGATTGAGTAATCTGAATAATCAATAGAAAGTTGCGACCTTCTTGTCCACACATACACTTGTCGCTTTTAGTCTCCCTCGCACGTTATCTTAAGAACTGACCACAGTGATTATAACTTCCCATACACCCTCATCCTCTAAATTAGACGTGTAGATGAATGAGCAAATGCGTTGCATGGCCAACCTCTGACCAGCTTGCAGATTCTGCAGCGTGAACATGGCTCATTTGAAATCTATATGTCACGTTTCGTTGTGTAATAGACTGCACAAAGGACATGATGATGAGGAGAGTGTGATGATTTCCAAATTCTCATTCAGCTCGAGAGTTCAAAGTTTTTCTATCAGCTGAGCTAAACTCAAGGATATTGCCTGAATGCAAGAAAAGGCTTTTCCACTACTAATAATTATCCGCAACCTTGAATTTCCTCTAATTTTCTACTATTGGCAACAACAACCACATGAGCCTGAGGGCTGTGATGCCGTGTGAAAGCAAGGGGCATATACGGAACCGGTGGACAAACCATGAGAATTATTGACGTATATTCCTTGTATTTCTCCCTCTGTTTATGTTCCCATTAAAGCGCCTGTGAGAAGGGAACAAGAAAATTTCTCACTGCACAAATAGGGGCAAGCAAATAACGATCGGAGAGGCCAGCAGCAGGTCAGTAAGAGAAACAAAAGGCGAACAAGCAGCCGAAGAGATCGATGACTGGGAGATTAATCTATCGTTAATAATCTGAAATCGGCCATAAGCAAAAGTGTAATGCACACGCTTTGCCGCGCCTTCTAATGATTAATGGCCGCCTTATAGCCACAGCAACAACCAGCCCTAACCATATCCGCGGCGTACAAGATTCCAATGATTCCCAACCCAACAAAACAATGACTTTTCCTCACAAACTTATCATGCAATGAAAGAAGGCTTTTGTACGAACTTACGCATCTGCGAGCAGTTCCCCTTAATTGACACTTAAGCTCTAACAAACTGTCCACCTTTAGAGCCCAAAAATTCGGAGCAATTATCAAGCAGCTCATAACTGCCAGCCAATTGCTCTTGAAATTCGACGTTAATAAATACTCACCTTGAACATCAACGTGCGTTAATCCTTGGGACACGAGCGTGTTGTTATTTGTGATGTAAAGTTTGAGTGCAAGAGATTGGGAAGGGAGAACTCCACTGGCCAAGTCCTGCTCACAATCCTTCTGCAAATCCTCCTTGTTGATAACTGTCTCTGCCAATTGGGTCTCATTTCCAGGCTTGATGAAATAATTAAACAGTAATTAACATGAGATTCACTTGAAACCCTGGCGATTTAGTGGTTTATGTGTGTGTGTGTTAGTGCCGCAGCATAATGCACTTGACTTTTGACTGGACTCGGGCCGTTCTCAGCCTTGAATATACAACTTGAAAATTCATTCAATTAAACTGACGCATAGGGACACCATTCTCCCACGTACCACTGCAGAATCCCACACACAAGTTAAAGAAAAGTATGAGTTAAATAAATCAGGTGGGACATATAGATATAATGATGCGAAAAATTTAGACTGATGAATAAGATGGGAAATAACGTGAAGGTTATAATGGCAGTGGCACAAGCTGAGCACGACCATGAGTCTGTCTATGTTGTGCGTGTGTTAATCAAACCCGCAAAACGTCAATTAAGAATAATGTGAGCTGTCTAGTAAGAAAAAAGTCAGAGAACGGTGAGCATCAAAAATCATTTCTCTCTCCTTCAGTCTCAAGTTCAAACAAGCTTATCGAGCACTCAAGAAGTAGCGTAATTGAAACAAGCACTATTATTTACGCAATAGAAAAAAATTGGGGCCATCAACTTACGGAGGCAAAAGCTGCATGAAAATCCATTTAAAAATCAAATATAGTCTGGCATTAAAAATTCTTGTTACCGAAGCAAAAATGAAAGTGAAAACTCCAAAAAAAAGTTAGGGGAACAAGAAAATCGCATTGTAAAATGATTAAACCAATGAAAGGCCATTTTGAAGCAGTTGGCAATTATTTTGAGAAAAATTATTAGAGAAAAACCAGGGGGGCCTGAGTCCCTAACCAACACTTTGGGACAGCGCACATTACACATACTTGATCAGGTACCTCGAAGGAAGTCTTATTTCTCCATGACAGCTTAATTTTAAAACTCTTAAAACGTGGACGGGTGCAGCGGATGACGCTTTCACTACCCTAAATTATCAAATGTAACAATTAATACACAATCCAAACGGCAATAATGGAGAAAGGATGTAGAGGGGAAACCTTTTTATCCCTCAAAAGTTCCACTGTGAGATTGACCCCATCGTAGGGCGGGTCGTACACTCGGGTGAGTACTTTCATGTTGATCATCGTGTCATTCTCTTGAATGGCCCCGAGAAATGTGCAGTCAGCATTCTTGATGCAATTTGGCTTGTCACCATAGCAAACAGTGCCATTTCTGGCTGCGCAGAGCTTGTATAATGCTGGACCAGGGTCAACTTTGGGCTGTTGTGGTGCCAATGTAGTTGTGGACTGCAGCATTGTTGTCCCTGCGCTTGTGCCCGTTGACTCAACTTCATTCTTGAGTGTTGAACCCGCTGTTGTCGAGCCCCCATCAATAACTTCAATTATATCTACGACTATCGGACTTGTTGCTGCTGAATTCGGCGTCTAAAATTCAATTTGAAACTAGCGTGATTCCAACATTTAAATCCGCGAAATTCCTACAATGTAATCAACATCCTCCTTGCAAGGATTTTCACATCAATTTTAAATGCAAATTATCTACATTCTCAAGTCCGTATCACCTTAAAATGCAAATGCCCACATAAAAATCCACATGATTTCAACATGTAAACAACGCCTGTGGTTTTGCCTTCTTACAAGCAAATTCACGTGTAATGTACGTACGATGAGAACAGGTTAATTTATAAGTAATTACCTCATTTGTTGCCGCATTTGTGGTTTCTGTTTGACCTTCCACCAGGCCCGCACCCAGTGCAATTACAAGAAGAAGCAGTCCAGGAGATACACTCGCTAAGAATCTATTCATTTTGTGTTTTATTTCAACTCGGTTTTTCCCAACTTATCACACTTCCTCCAACAAGTGGAATATATCAGATCTATGTTTCGCCTTGCCCCTTCACCAGCGCAATTTTTCACATGACACAATACAACGTGAGGGATTAATGGCCGAGTCAGCAGGTGCCCCAAGATCAGCACACACACTCAAACAAACACACACGTCAATCAATCTGAATGAAGCTTCACTTGTGCTTTAACTTTTGAGCACAGGTACACAAACACATGGTCCGCTTCCTCAGCTGATAATGTGCCGTGTGTGTGGAGGTTGACTAAGCAGACTGTTTGCGTCTTCTGAATGATTCTTGATTATGTGATGTCACTAGCGAAAGCTAACTCCAGGCGAGCTCTCGAGTTGTTTTAAACTGGCTGAGTAATATAGAAATGAACTGAGGGAATTATTGTGGGAGACGAGCGCGGTCACTGTGATGATCCACATGAAGATACTCCTAAGGTACACAGGGGAATGCACATAGAGCTAATGCACGACGGCCTTTGTATGTAAACTTTAGATTGGCACACCTTTTGCAAGTCTGAGTGAGAAGCCAAAGGGTGCAATCATCATAGTAATAACTAATAGCCTTTTACTATTTATGGCTAAAGGAGCTAGAGAGAGATGGTGTTTTTCAGAATGATACTCTGCTCCTGATTATTATGACCTGCCCGTGGAAAAAAGTTGCTTGGCTTTAAGATCTCTCCAACTTCACATGCTTGAATATACCTGCGTGCTTTAATAAAGCTTCTCAATGATTTTACAATATCTCTTCAACTCTTGTTATGGTAGCTACTGCTACAAACACGCAGCGTTATATTTCCGCTCCTGCTCCTTCTGACTCTCAGTAACTCAGCTTGCTCATGAGGGTCATAAGAAATTATGGCCACCACTGGACTAGTTCCGTCCATCGTGAATACCTGTGTATTTTTCTCAACGCACACACCATCAACTTGTGGCTTAAAGTATTAAAGGGGCATGTGGTTCTCATAGACTTGAGCACGAGAAATTATGTACACTTGGACTTCGCCAAAGAATTGCATGGATATACCTCTACATGTGGCATCACACAATTATTGCTTTAAGGATGCATAAGGGTGTGAATATATTTGCAACGTCTACTCCCCCATTTCCTTTACAGAAAGGCAGGGAAATTTTTTTCCAGAAATTTTCCTTCTTTTTCTTTAGCTCAATTGGGCATACACTCGCGGCTACTGTGTGAGTCTATAACGCCGCTATAATTCAGCCAAATATTATAAAAGAAGATTCTCCTTCATCCTCTTCAAGACGATCCATCATCGCATACATGTGTCATGTCATCCTGCTCAAGTGTGTGTGAAGGTGCCATAAAGCCATTCGTCAGCATAAGAAAGAAATACATAAAGCTGTAGATAATACGAATTCTCAAGTCGATGGATCTTTTGTTAGAGCTCGGTCGTAGGAGAGTTGAACCAGGAGAAGGAGGAGAGCGTGGATGAAGAGTTGAGTTAGATGGACTACAGGATGTAAAAAAAGCGTATGAAAACATGCAAATTATTACCTCACAAAATCCTCGCTCGTTCATGTGAATAAACAATCCAGAAGACCATCAAAGCAGAAAGGTGAGAAAGTGAAGTCACATGCGGCAAAGTCCTCTGTGTCCTTTCATCTGACGTCATTCACCGTTTTCATTTGCTCATCGGCCGGTGCAAGTTATTTCATAGGTTGTCACCTTCGTTTATCTCAGCTAAGCATCTCTAACTAAGTATCTAAGTATGTTTTGCATGAATAAGTTGAACATGTCCCTTGACGTAGCTCAATTTGTCCAAAGTGAAATGAGCAAATTGAATGCTAAAAAAATCCAGTGAGAGACGGTTCGATCCGAGCTCGAGCCAGTGTACGCAGCCTTCAGGGGGATTTAGCGAATGAAAATCTATGAACTGAATGTAATTGGTGTGGTCAATGGCAATCGATTTCCTCAATTAGGCTCATCTAATTAGCCCAAATTTGTCCTTTGTTGGGGGGAAACAACCTCAAGAATTCCAATCGATACCTGGATTTGGATGTTACATCTAGAGAAATTTTGATGAGATCATTTGTGTCATAAATTGAATGCTCGAGCCCTGACAAGTGTCTTCAAAGCGCTAAATGTGGAAGGCCTTTGTGATAATTGTAATAATAAGTGCTATTCATATGTGCTAATTCCCTCGCACATGTCAGTTCCCTCTGTTTATGAGTTCCGCATGAATTTCTATTGTCCACCGTGACGTCGTCACAGCATGACCTTTTCACGTGCTTTGCTATATCATCTCACCTTCTCATCACTTTGTCAAATAAATGAAATTGAATACGGACGCAGGAGTTAAATTTATACGAGCCTTCGATCGGTAGCCACACAAACGGAGGAATAAGCAATCAATTTGGCAAAGTCACATTGAGGCCTTCAGTTCAACGGCTGGGGAAAGAAAGATAAACGAAGCGCTATTACAAACAATACGCGTGAGTTCTGCCCGTAAATAAATAGCCATGTTTTCGCAAATGATTAGCAAGAGGACCCTTCAGGATGAGCTGTTGAGCAATACACGCTCCTGAATTTGCATAAACCTTTTGCGACAACTCAAGAGCTGAGGACAGTTCGTAAATAGAAAATCTCTGATGCATATCATTAATGTCAATAATAGTAAATGAGAATTTATAATGGAAAATATTCCTTGTCTTTCTGTGGTGGAAATAATAATGCGTAGGAGACCCGTTGCACAAGTGGGAATGAATTGGACAAGTGGAAATTAATAATTTACACACGTTCGTAATATAGTAACATACTCATTCCGTCGTAAAACTAAACAAACTGTGCATTTATTAAGGCGTTATTGGCATTTCTATCTCTGTCCTGTCCTTATAGACCCAATCATCCACCGGTTTAATGTCTGTCCATACAAATGTTTCCATAGGATAATTTAATAGGGATTTTTACATGTGTACGCAAGAAACATAAACATGTAGACGCACACGCACAGTCACAATCTCTGTAACATGAGCAGGGTGTATGTTTGGGACAATCATCTTCCTACGCACAATAATAATAAATAAATACAAAGTCATATATCTATGTTTCCTACTCCCGTCCCTCCCTCACTGCTTCGAGGTTGAGAAATTATTCGAGAGTTTCTCTCCTGCCTCATCCTTCCATTACCTTCTTTATGTGTGATAAGCCAAATCGGCTCAAGGAAAATCAGCTCCTCTGGCTCTTTCTACGTAGTCTCTTCACTCATGATTCATGATTACACACATGATCGCATGGGGTCGAAAGATCTTGTAAATGATATGCTCATCATCGTCGTTCCCCCATCATCCTGGCGCTAGAAGCCCCTTGCTCATTATTGTAATAATATAATTACTAGTTTCATTATCAAATTACATGCATATTTCAATAGTCACCCCTCACTTACTCGTTTGAAAATAATAATTCGGGATTTATGTGCAAAGTGGCTAATGAATCATTCTAGTCATACGCCGGCATGGCCATTGTTCCAGTCATGAAGTCACACTTAATTTCATCAAAGGTTACGTCTCGGCTGTCTGTAGGAAGATCATGCTACGTTTTACAAGCCTGACATCAGCCAGGGTGACACAATGAACGAGTTCTGGCAAGCATCTATACAGAGTGTCCCTCAATCAATGAAATGGTTTCACAATTGAATGAAGAATTTAATTGATCGATCGATGAGCAAAAGTTGTTCTGCGTTTTTGTGTAGGTGGATGAAGAAATAGGAAGACGTTTGCTCACGCTAAAAACATACACACTTCCTACCCCAATAATTGATCTGTCAAATCATTCACCTTTCCCATTGAATGCAATCCAACGCAATCAGCAGTACGAACAGGTGGAAAGTTGCAACTTCGTAGGCATTTCCCACGCACTCATGCTATGAGTGAGCCTTGACAAATTAGGCATTTAATTTTTAACTCATTCATGGTGCTAGATATATGCTAGGAGTTTCCTCAATGAGACCTAAAAATAACGTAAAAATTTCACAGGGAAACCAAGCTCCATTCTGAGCACATGCAAGTCCAATGAGTAGGGAAGTTTTATTAAAATAAAAATATCCTTGTAAACAATTATTACGATATAAGGAAGAGGGGAATGTATTGTACAAAGTTTTACGCTTCTAGAGTCAATGTTGTTTCTGAACTTTTCTTGAGTGCGGCACATTCTTGGGAGAGTAATTCAATCTCAGTTTGGATCTGCTCGATCATAAATCTCAGCTGCTCCTCGGACATGCAGGCGTCTTCGGCAACGGCACAAAAACGGAGGGTATCGCAATAGCGCGTGATGAGGAAGCCCACACCTGAAACAGTCCAAAGTGTTTGTCCAAACTTTTTCACGAATTTGAATACTGTTTCTCTCATTGAATTCCTATGTTAGCATTGCTTTCCTAATGCAATCCCAGTTAAGAAATTCTTAATGAAGGCGCTTCATACCTGAGAATGCTAACAATGGCACCCAACCTCCCAGCTCCTCAACTTCATCCCCCATTAATTTCACACGACTGGCGGCCCATGGAGTGTTGCTGACGACAACGGGACTTCCAGCATTCCTCATCATGGCTTGGACAATGAAATCCGGGAATCTTCCAAATATTTGGAATAGCCACAAGTTGACCAAGAATTCTTCCCCTTGAGCCAACTTCCTGATCTTCTCTGACAACTTCTCCAGTCGTTCTAATCGTCCGACTTGGGTTGTTGGTGCACTCAGATTGACGACCGTGTAGCGATTCCGGGGTGCAACGTCCGGGTATGGTCCCACAGCTCCGATCATCCCAATCAGAACCTTTGCCGGCACAGCTGCAAACTCCTGTCGTGGATTTTCCTCGTCATTACTACTATGTTGACCCTTATTGTTCCTAAAGCAACCTGAATTCCTCTTCTTGGCCAATGCAGGGTACTCTTCATCAAGCTTTTTAATTGCTCCAGCAGTTATGGACGCCAGTAGAGCAGGGAAAGGACTCTTCATTGTGGAGCGGATGCCGAGCACTGTGTCCAGACGAATTCGAGGGGACCAGACGTGGTGACATTTGCCGACAAACTTGCGGGTGACGAAGCGATTATTGACTGTAGCGGCCACAACGATTGTTTTAAGAATTGTTTTAATGCCGAAGGCAACAGAACGAAAGATAAGACTGAACCGATCCCATCTTGACAGTCGAAGGGGGGCGAGAGGGTCGGCCGAGTATGGGAAGTCCCCATCTGTCATGCATTTGCTTGTTATAAGAAGAACCGAGGCACCATCCATGTAGCCATGATGACAGCGAAAGATTCTTGCGGTCCTGAATCTAGAGGAAGCCTTCAGTTTTACAATAACTTTGCCATCATCTGTGATGGTGGATTCGACTTCATCGTCGTAAACAAAATTAGGAATGATAATCTCTTCCCATTGAGGCCTCGACGAGTCCATGTCTGGCCGAAGTTCGTCGAGCAGCTTTAAAACAGAAGATTCAGTGAATACTGATGTCTCAGCCCCTTCATTAGAACGCAGAACATGACCAGAATCCTTAAGAACCTTCACATGATTATGAATATCAAACTTGTCAACTTCATCCCAACAGCTATAGCCAAATTTCGTTACTGGCGTCGTTCTCAACTTTTGAAAAGGCTTACTGCCATCAATCCCCACGTAATCTATGACACGAGTCATAAAATTATCTCGGTACTTGTCCGGGTCAATCAGATCTTTGTAAACGGTGAGCACAAGAATGTTCCTCGAGTTTCCAAACTTACGGTAAGTGAAAACATTGTCCGCTCCATCAGAAACTAATTTCACTCGACCTCGAGTCGAAATCCAAAGCAATGGAACAACAAAGACTCTTCTGATCAGCTCATTCAGCAGCCAGGCGGAGAATAGAACGGGGCAAAACACAACGGTGAGTAATAAAGAACCGATTATGTCCAACGTCTTCCGAGTGGCACAGACAACAAGAGACACTTTGCTACTCATTTTTTAACAACAAATTCCAAATTAAATATCCCAAATATTTGTCAGTGAATTTTTTCTTGTGAAGCACAAACCATTGGGGACGAAAGGACTGTTTCGTTTAGTCTGCTGGAACAAACTGGTCTTGTTGTTGTTATTGCTGGAGAAGAACTGGGAATGATGATGGCTTCAGGCAGAGCCCTTCAGATGAAAAGGGCTGCTTAGCCTTCACCTTATAAGTGTTTAAAAAACTTCTTTATTTGTGTTAGGAATCCCGAGGGGCACAAAGGATCAGTTCAGTCTCGTCATATGGGGTCCATTACAGCACACCGAGTCACAGCTGACGAGGAGGGGATGAGGATAGGTCTTGGAATCCGGCCACAGGATTTTGAACTGAATGGAAAAGATCCTCTAAAGATCCGAACAAGAACAGTTTCACCTAATTGAGCCAGTCTTTTCAATAGGTCTCATATGGCTATGTCACTCACGGAGAAAATCCCTTAAATGTTTCACCATTTTCATTCTATCCCGACTGCCCCGTTACATTCTGAGTCATGCTGATGGAAGAACTGGAACAGTTTTGATAAGATTGAGACTGTTCCGTGTTTACCTTTGTATCTAAATCGGGATTTTGAACCATTTTAAAACACACAGTCTCCCGTGAACCTTAGATGAAGAGTCATCTTATTCCGTTGTTCTCCAGACGCCGATCTTGATAAGATGTCGCCAAGATTAAGTGAATCTTGTGACAAAAATTTCAGTCCTTACAAATCGTCACGGTTAGGAAGTAAGCCCATCTTCATGACGTCACGAAAGAGTCCCTTTAATTCTGGCCCAGTACTTCTACTCACCCTCTCAATGTTATTAGCTTTACTTTGAACTAACTTTACAGGAGCACTGGAAAATGCTTCATATATTCACTAACTAAGTGTATGATGGAGGAGAAGCCATTAATGACAGAGCTTCATGCACCTATGATTCAGAAAATGTACCGTACCTGCTATTCTAATAGTGATGCGAATGGCATGAAGTGACCCGAATTATTTCAGGCCCATAATCCCTTAAGGACTTGGACCCTTCATTATACGTGTGCATCAGTGATTTACAGCTTGACAATTAGAACAAAGGGCCCTTCAAGTTTCCC